>CAJNJA010084297.1:862-20567 GCA_905231915.1 Symbiodinium necroappetens
CAGGGCGAGAACGCCAAGGGCAACGCGCTTTGATTGCTTGGCAATGCCTGAGCAAACCTGCTAGTCCATCTTGAAAAGTGCTTCACGCTGCAGGGGCCGGCGAGTCTGCATACTTTCATATACTGTCTGTCCGATTTGGAGCGAGGTGATTGCTTCTTTTTGCTCGGGTCAGCCTCCCCTCCTGCACCTTTGGGCTAGCACACAGTAACAAACCAATCCGCGGGGAAATGCCATCGTAAATGACTGCATGGGGCTTGTGTGGGTAGACGTGCCTGACAGGGGCAAGACCAGGAGATGGATTGCATGAAGCATGACTGTGCAAAATAGGTTTATCGTCCTGGCTTTGTGGATAAAGGCATGTTTACGCTGTCTTGACCACTTGCACAGAGCCGAGGCACATTCGGGAATCTCGTATGCAATCCAGAAAGATGATTGGCGGACTCGGAAGGCTTCCAGACTTCGCAAACCGAGGCGCAAAATCCTGCGTCTCTTCCTGCACCCACGGCGAAGGCAGTCTCTCTTGCCTAAAGTTCCTAAAGCCTGCATGTGGCCAGGTGACATGGCCCTTGCAGCACTGCTTAACCCCAGCACTTGTCTCCATGATAAACCACGGTCAGTATGGTCTAGGAAGAGCCACAACCTGCGGCACGGCTGTTTGGGAATCAAAAGTATGTCACTTCTAGTGCGAGGGTTCGGGATGGCCCGTCAGATCGAATCGCGCCGGGTGCGTCTAGTAAGTCGTGCCGTCCCAAAGTCTGGACTCTTTCTGTTTCAAGGCCTCCAATTGTGCACCGAGCACGGAGACATGTTGGGATTGGGGTCCGGGACCCGTCATTCAGAAAGGAGGCCTACTGACACCTGCAAGTGTTAGTAATCGTTCGTAATCTGATGGATGTCGATGATACAGGGATATAGAGGGCATTTACGTGAGGTCAGCCTAGCTGTGAGAGTGGAAAGGAGGCCTCAGCGGCTGCGAGCCCGACTTATTCATGCGAAGGCTCCTACGACTGCTCCACCTACGCAGCTGGTGCTGAGACCACCTTCGGCACAACGAACAGGCCAGTTCGGGGAAACTTATGCTGCGTGGCCGCAACTTCTCAATGTTGTTTGTAGCCCACACACCTTGCCCTGCTCTGCAGGAACGATGCGTCGTCCTTCAACGGCCTCCGTTCACAGTCAGATGCGAAGGGTGCAGCCGCCGGACCCTGAGATGGCGTGGCAGCTGTTGAGACAAACATAGACCCGAGATGAGCCTCAAAGCCACAGAGTTGGTGGGAGTTGCTGCTTCCTTTCTTGAAGGGTGCACAAGTTGTGCTTTTGAGCACAAGGCATGTGGCATTCCTCAACACACGGAAGTGATTAAGGTCTGAGACACGATGGACCGCTGAGGAGACTCTGCAGGGGCATCCTTGAAGTCCGAAAAGCCATGTTGGTGCGCAGTCTTTTGACACCCTCGTCCTTACACGCTGTTTGAGCCGAGTCAGTGATAGATAGTGTTTCAGGACCGACTCTCTTTCCGGAGCTTGCGCATGGGTGCTGCTGGCGCCTCCTGCCTGGCGATGTCACGTGCCCGGAACAATCCTTTAGAAGAATGGCAGTGTACTATTTGCATATATACATACATACATATACATATAGCGTATAGTGTATATGTAGGGCATAAAATATGCACATATATAGTAGGTACACAGTGTGTGTATGTATGTATGTATGTATGTATGTATGCATGCATGTATGTATGCATGCATGCATGTATGTATGTATGTATGTATGTATGTATGTAGGAAGAGGCCCTCAAACCGCTGAGCGAGTCGCTGTCTACGATTGATAGCACCACCGCGGGGGCAGCCCGCGACCTCTCCAACCACGTGTGGGAGAGTGGAGGCCGGCACCAGGCCATGGAGACAACGCTCTCTGGGGTCCATGGCATGGTGCGCGATCTTCAGAATCGCGTTGGGACCACCCAACGTAAGCTTGACGATTGGGTCAAGAGCTGGTCGGACAGCTCGGGGACCACTTTGGACGACAGCCCAGGAGTTGTCAAATGTCTTTGTCAGCTCAGAGAACATCAGGATGAATTGGCCCGGTACAACCAGGCCAACGAGGCCCTGACCTTGAAGGTAGACTCGGTGGCAGAGTCAGTCGGGGCGATTGCCACCCGCGTCCAGAACATGCAAACTCTCCTTGACAAGATGGCTGCAGCACGCCCTAAAGCTCCACCACCGGCATTCCCGGCACCCGACATCCCGTCGACCGAATCCGCCGGGCCCCCGCCCCACCAACCCCCAGGGAGTTGGCATACCCCGACCCAGATGCCAAGCTCCGCACCCGCCGGCCCCTCACCGGCCCCGCAGGGGCTCCCCCTCACCACGCCGCCGGCATATATCCCCTCCATCGGAGCCACGATCCAAGCTTCGCCCGGCGCCCCTCAGGGAGTGCCGCCAGGGGCCAATGTGATCAACCTCAGTCCTCCTGCGCAACAGGACACTGTCACCGTATGGATGGACGGCCGTGCATTCCAGATCCCGACAACAATGGTCAGGGGGATCAACTGAACTTTGGTAATCTTTTGCACTGTTTTTGGGCCCTGGCCTCTGGCCCCGCCCCCTTGTAACATATGCACTGCCTGGTCACTGTACGCACCCCTTGAAAGAGATTGCTTTGCCACAGGCTAAGTGTTTTACCGGAGTGTGATGCCTAGTGTCCCTGCGCTGAGGAGATCTGGTCAGAATGCTGCAGCTTTCCCCAGACTGAAAATTACATGTTAGCATGGTACTGTCAAACCCTTGCACTGTTTTTGGCACTGCCTGCACTGTTTTTTGGGCTTCCTTCCTTGCCCTCCTTTCCCTCCGTTTTTTCTCTCTGCTTTGTGCCACTGCTGCTCCACCTTATGTCGTCTGTCTGTCGATGCATCCTTGATGGGTGATGATGATGTAATTTCACGACACAATGACGACGAAGACGACAGCAGAGGGTATATCCCCCCCGAGACTGCACCCTGGCATGTGCGGAACCGCGGGGAGCCTAGTAGTCGTAGAACCCTAACCCCCTCGCCATGGCTGGCAGTGATGACTGCCTCAGGTTTCATGAGACAAATCTGCAGAAGGCCTCGCTTCGGTACAGCTGCAAACAGGTGAGGCCTGACGTGCTACCTCTGAGTGGGCCCTGCCGTTATTTGCAGGGCAAGAGAATGACGAAAGCCGACGACTGCACCGGGACCGAGATGATTAGTGTGCTGCCTCTGCATAGGCCCCGCCGCGACCGCAGTCCATGTGAGCCATGTCTTTTTGCGGCTACACAGACTGCCGCCGACATGGGATACTTTGGTGCAAACTTGGGCAAGCTCCTGATCTATTCAGTGTTCGTGACAGCTGTTGACAGTGAGCGCGCTGCCTCTGTACGGCCCCGCCGTTATTCTGGTATATGCGAGCCATGACAGTCGATACCTGCACTGGGTCTGAAACGATGGGTGTGCTGCCTCTGCATAGGCCCCGCCGCTATCCACAGCCCCATGCGAGCCACGTCTTTTGTGGCTACAAGGGATGCTGCCAACACGGGACACTTTGGTGCAAAGTTAGGCAAGCTTGCTCCTGGCATAGAGGAGACCTCGCCGGGAGATCCTTTTATCTGTTTTCACTGGCGATACACGATGATGCAGCGGCAATGAGCCCAGTTGACAGTGTGTGCTTGCTACGTGGGCTGTGTCCATTGCTGACTTGGGATGCGAGACAAACTGGAGTGGGTTGCATGGACCAGTTGCATGCCTGGCGCATGCGAACAGAGTGGAGTCTGTGGGAAGGTATTGCTTTCCTGCGACATGCTGGTGCAAGGGTACGGGCTTCTCCGTCCCTGGGCGTCTCTGTGAGCCATGGAAGTCGGCATATAGCTTGTTTTTCTCAATGGGACTGGGGCTGGATGCTAGCAGTGGACATGTTCGCCATCGTCATTGTTGGGATGATTCCGCTGCTACTTTGACGGGGGGTCGTCACCGGCCAGCCATGCGGGTCGTGCGCCGCTGGGCGAGGGGAGGTTAGCCTCGTCCGGAATGAGAAGACGAGTGAGTCCACGAGGGCTTAGATTGCGGTCTTGAGCAAGAGGAGAGAGTGCACTTCCTGTTGTCGTCTGCTGATGGCCTCGCGAAAATTGCATGTGCTGTGAGCCGTTGACCCCTCTGTCTCGAAGCTGAAGCTCTTGTTGTCTGAAGGTTTTGTGCTCGGAAACAGTACTGACGCTGGCAAAAATTGCTTGCTGGAGCCTATGGTCGAAATGACCCCGGGTGACTGTGCTTTTGTTGGCCTCTGGCCCATTTGTCGTCTGGTTCCCCCTACACCTCGCCTGATGCGTCGAGCGCGAGTGCTAAAAAATGTATGTATGTATGTGTGTATGTATGTACGTATGTATGTATGTATGTACATACGCCTGATTCGTCGAGCGCGAGTGCTAAAAAAAAGTATGTATGTATATAAAAAATAAATGTATGTATGCGATCTCCCGGCCGGGCCCCGACACAGGCAGCTTCGAGGCAAGAGCTTGACCAGGTTGGACCTGAGCCACTGGTCAAAACAGAGCAGCATTGCGCGCTACGAATAGATTTCATGTCGGAGAGCTGTTGCAGAACAACGCAGACGGGTGATGTAGAGCTGCTAGATGCAGCTGCCAATTTTTCTCCTTTTGCAGAAGCATGCCGATGAACTTGACAACAGCTGAGAGGCGACAATCAGTTGGGAGACAATTCTGCCGCAGCTATTGCAAGTCTGATCCACGGCCTCCCGCAGCTGAAGAGCATTTTGCTGGCAGGAAACATATTGGGAGCCTTGCCTGAAAATGAGAGCCCAAATTTGAGATCCCACCAGCTTTTCGGAGACTTCAGATTTCAGAGCCCCCACTGGGTGGCATGTCCCATGCTGGCTGTGCGGAATGCCAGCAGCTCGATTTCTTTGGGTACGTCGGATGGGTCTTGATAGTCTTGCTGTGTATCTGTACACACGATGCAGTCGGGGAGGAGAAGGACAAGAAGGTGACGCTATAGTGAACGCAGAACAGGCCCTGGTGGTATGATTTTGGTCCCAGTGTGCCTTGATGTGACTATCAGAACCAGGCAATCCTGGGCTCAAGGAGATCGCGAACTCGGAGCTGCAGACCAACGGGATGCCTGGGTCTGAACGAAAGGGCCAGAAGATCTCGGCCTATGTCCCGGGCCCCGTCTCACATCTCAGTCCCAGGTTGGAGCAGCTGGCGCTAGGCGAGCCACCTCCTGGCTACAGCACCGTGATCAAGACAGCTCGCCAGCGGCCGAACCACATCTCCACAGAAGGCCTGGCCTGTCATTGCCGCGAGTCCCACCAGAAAGAAGAATGAACATGCCACATTGACCTTCATCGGCCATCCTAAGTGCCCCGCCGGTTCTCCTCGCCCAATCGCTCGTTCCACTTGATCTTGTTTAACCACCATGGCCGCCTTAGCCTTGGACAACCCAGCTTCTGTTTAGTAGGCACGTATGGAAGCGAAAGCAACTCGCAGACAGGCCTCGAGTCGCTGCTGGCAGCTCTGAGCCGCAACCCAAATCGGCGTCTTGCAGCTCTGGCCGCGGGACGCATAGCTCTTCGGGCAGAGGCAGGTCAAGCGCTGTCGGCCCCATGGCAAGACCTTGCACGAGAGTGCTGTGTGACACTTCTGTTAATTCATCAGCGGCTTCAGAGCCCCCCCAAACGAACCTAGTTTGCCCCTGTTTGCCTTAAGTTGAGTATTGAGATTCATGTACCCCTATTTGCGCGTGTTTGCCCATTCCTTTCCTGCGCTTACTTGATTTCTCTTATGTTCCCCCTGTTTGCTCTTACTCACACGCCGTTACTTACAGCCGAAGGACTGCCTCAGGCATCTCCTGGGCAAAACTGCTGTAGTGCGGTGAGGACTGTTTGGAACGTGCTTGCACGGTGACTATGTATCCATGGTTTATGTCTCCCGGATCTCAGGCATTCCTAATGGAGGATTCAGTCCTTACGAGCTTGGATGTGCCGCCGCCCCAGTCGTTGACAAGTAAAGGTGCAGGATCAAGCCGATACGGTTTTGCGACTGCCTCGCCTTACAGCACGAACTAGCCGAGTTCCATGGGAACAAACAGCATAGAGTTTCGATGTACGAAGAGCAGTACGCTCGGATGTCGTGCCGCGCAGTCGACATTTCAGTCCTAAGGTCCTCCAATGCATTGACATCTGAGGGCATCTCTGCTTTGCTGCCGAGTTGCGCAAAGCTACAGATGCTGGAGACCTTGTAGCCACAGTGTCTGAGGGTCATGTATGACCATGTTTTGCCATGATGATGGATGGTTGTGCTGGCTGCTTCAAGCAGGGTCCTTGCATTCATAATACACAATAGCTGAACTTGAGCGGCGCAGGACATCTCTGAAACGGGGTGTCGAGGAGAGCTTATCCACGGTAAGCTGTGTGAGCTTTTGCAGCGGCTTGGCTGCACGGCTTTTGGCTGGTTGTCGCTTGCACATTTTGGCCACAACGAGCGGACCGGTCTTCCGCCTGTGCTTCAGGAAAGCGGACCGCCTGGCGTCCCTGTCCATCGCTCACAACGTTCTCGAGCCGCGGCCGATGCGCCGCATTGCTCGCAGCATCTCCTCCTGCGCGTCGCGCCTTGCTTTACCAGAGCTTTAGGGCCAAGCTTGCCTTGGATTCTCGGGTCTTCCTGTCGGCAGTAAATGTTACCATGCTTGCTACCTTGGATCGGTCGAGGGTCAGACAGTCCTTGTCCTGTCTGGTGGATGTTTTTTTGAACTTTGGATCGCTTGAAGTCTAGGTTGCTGTCATTAAACATCGCTGGCACAGCGATTGAGACAGAGGGCGTCCTGGCCTTGGCAGAGACTCGGCAAAACTGCCCCGACAGCCCTGCAGTGAAAGACTGACCGTAGCCTTGCATGAAAGGCCTGTTGCCAGACATGTGAGCCGTTAGCAGCAGCATGCATGTAGGACGGCTTGCTGAACTCCCACACCACGTGCTTGCGCGAGTTGGACATGTCCGAGAATGGTATCTCGGAGGCTGAGGCTTGCGACCCGCATCATTCCCGATGATTGGCAAAATCAAGCGATGCAGTGCAGTGCTGTAGACGGCAAGCTTCTTCTCGGCCAGAGGCACTTGCTAGCCTCGGCAAGATCATCGCGGGCACAGCGTTGCAGACTCTGCGATTGAATCGGAATCCTCTCGGCAATGCAGGCCACAGTTCAGGAAGAGATACCTGGACAATGGCCACTAAGTATAGTTTTCGCCGTAGAAACTATTCGTTTATGGTACTGTCCACAGCACCAAACAGGAATTTGTCAACTTGCAGATTCGCTGGATGCCGACAGTTGCTCCTTGGCCGTGAGACCCTCTCTTTCGAGCTTCTGGTAGGTGTCAGTTTGTTGAAACCCGAAATGCATCCTTTGGTAGTTTAGGCGTACCCTTTTTTCTGCAAGCCTAGGCTCTCCAAAACTATTGCCACTAGTATTGCTGCGCATACGCAGTTGCAACACTGCTGCGGCTACTATGGCAACAATGACAGCTACAACTGCTTCTGCTCGACTACCTACTACTGACTACTTGCTACTTACTAGTGCTGTTACTTACGACGACCACGACGACCACTGCCACCACCACCACCACCACCGCCACCACCTACTACCAGTAGGACCTACTACTACTACCACCTACTACTACTACTACGACGACGACTACGACGAAGACTGCGACTTCTTGGACGACTACTACTACTACTACCACCAGCATTACTACGACTACTACTACTACTACTACTATTACTACTACTACTACTACTGCTACTACTACTACTACTACTACTTCTCTTACTTCTACTACTATTATGACTACTACTACGACTACTACTACTACTACTACTACTTCTACTTCTTCTACCCTTATATGTTGCAGCTGTTTGGATGCCAGTCCGAGATGGTTGTCCATATCGAAGGTCCACCGGATGGTCCAGTACTTCGCACACTAGAGCTGGGAAGTTGCCGTATTGGCCGACCAGGGGCAACCTTTCTTTTGATTCGTTTGAGGTGCGGCATGGTGTTTAGCAAGTTTCAACAGATTGTACCAGGCATGACGTTTCAAAATGTTCCAAACATTACAATGACGGTGTCGCTTTCAAAATGTTCCAAACATTACAATCACGGTGTCGCCCTGGCAGGGACAATCGTCGCCTTCTACAATTGAGGTTGCAACTTGACATTCCGTTTCATTGCACAGAGCTCGCTGCCCCCGTAAAATTGCCTAGGTCATCAGGGAATAACAACTGCGGTATGCCCTGCCTAGGTCAGACAACTTTCTTGATGATTCTCTTGACATGACGCACATTGAGGCAGCCTCTCTTATTTACTATTTTACGAGGCTTCCTCCATAGCGAGCCGAATGCAGAGCTCGTTGCTGTCGCGCGAATCCGTGTTCTACCTGAGCTGTAAGTGTGAGATCAGGCTTTGCGATACATGCAGTACCTCCACCTGGACAGCAACAGGCCAGTTACGCTTCGGTGGTTTCCGCGTCCTAAGCCTACGTTCCGATTTCTCTTTGCTGGAGGCTTTCCCTCCGCAATTTGACACGAGCCAGCCGAGTTTGCGCCAAGAATCGCTTCAGAGTCCAGGATCAGGAGATTCCTGCGAAGATAGTGGAATGACTGACCGAGCTGAGTGTTCGTCGCTGCCCCCGTCCGTCCAGGAGCCTCGAGCACTGCGGAAAGAGATTCGGCACTTGCAGGTTGAGGAGGTGAAGCTTCGAGAGCACAAGCATCAAGCCGCCAAGGACGCGTTGGCTTCGGACAAGAAGTAGAAGGTAGAAGCATGTCTGTCGTTCATTGAAGTTTCGAACTGTGTTTCGTGCAGTGAGCTTCATTGGAGCTGGCGGGCGCAGTGTGCAGCCTGAGACTTCTCAACTCCACCACAGCCGACACATCCTGGCCGCCAGGACTCTGCAGAGATTTTCGTCCGAATGAGCGCAGAGAACATTGCCGCAGAAGAGCTTCGACAGCTGCGGCTGGGGATGCTTGACTGCGCGCTGCAGAGGGCAAAGGACGTTCCTGTGCATGTTCTAGTCGTTGGGAGTAGCACCTGCCCCGCTAGTGCTGAAGGTGTCCACCTGAGTGTCACAGGTGCAGGGACAAAGCCTTTTCCCTTTTTGCAATCAGACGGTTGCAAAGGATGGTCACTATGAAACTGAAACCACTGCATCACGATCGGCTTGCTAAGGATCATGAAATCTGCTCGTCAAACTGAGCAAAAAGTCGCAAGTGTGGAGCAGAAGCTGAAAGAGCGAGAAGCGTACATGGAGAAACTCAAGGACAGGATGGAAGCGCCCTGCAACTCATTCCATGTGCTAGCAAACTGAATTCGTTGTGCAATGCAGGGTGTTGGGACGCATGTTCTTGCTCTGTCCAGAATGAAGTCCGTGCATGAAAGCATCAGGAAGAAAGACCCGGGCCTCATGCTGACGGCTAATGGTGTAACGTGCTGTCAGGATGCCCTTGAGCAGACAGCACACGAGAATGAACTCGCATCTTGGCGTTTAGCGAGAATTTTGGGGGTGGCAAGAGCTGCCAGCTCAGGCCATCGCCGAAAAGAGACACGATCTGGAGGACAAGGAAGCAGAGCTGACGGAGACATGGCATTGAGTTTTCAGGGACCCTTCGTGTTCCCGACCAGGGCGGCAGAAAGCCCTCCGCCTCTAGCCCAGGAGCTGCAGGCGCGGCTCCGCGACGTTGAGGCCCAGCTGGCCAGGCGACGTGCCCAGCACCCGAAGCAGGTGGCAGCGCCTGGGATCTCAAAGCCTTGTGTGAGTGCTGAAAGTCTTGTGTAACTTATGTAGGAGGATGTGGAAAGCTCTTTGACTCTAATTCTGACGTTCCGGGAAGTCAGCATTTCAGCAGTGAGATGTGGATTAAGTTAGGCCAGGTGGAAGTCGACACCTTCGTCATTGTAAGTGATGTGGTTGATTGTTTCTGGTAGCGGGGTCTGCTGATCCATTTAAGGAGATCAACGAAGAGATTTCTGCTGCTTTGCCGAAGACGGAGGCACGCCGTCTGAGCCCTGAGCCATGCCCCGAAAAGAGCAGTCGGCATCTCGAGGCCACATGATCTCCCTGTGGTCCACTTGTAGCTGTCAAGCTTCTGTACCGAAGCTGAGTGCATGTTGAAGCATCGGATCCGGACAAGAGGCTCGTACTGGTACCCTTTGATTGCGAAGTGCAGGAGTTCAAGTCCAACCAGGAGGAAATGCGGAAAGAGTTAAAGAAGCTCCAGGCCCCCTTGGGGTTTTGCCCACTCTTCAGTGATGGCTTTGCTCTAAGTGCCAACAGCCGGCGAGCACAGCGCTGGGTGTGCATGTGTTTCTGCTGGGACCAGCTCATGCATGTTCTGCCACTGTCTGCAGAACGCCGAAACACGGACAAGGCAAAACAACTCTTGGAGACCTCCGAGGAAGGAAAGTCCCATGCCAGAGTAGCCCCTGACTTGTCACTGAGGAGAAGACGCTTATCGACTTCAAGCCTTGAGGTCAAATTTCTCAGGTGAAAGGCTCCACAAGCCGGACATGTCTAGTTCCGTTTCGAAGGCGCAGGCAAAGCGCATGGCGAGAGCTGTGCATCCTGCAAGTTGTGTTTCGATACCAGGCGGAGATGCAAGATGCATCACCCTCACACTGAGGATCAGAGCATGCTGCACCAAAGCAGATGCATGGTTTTATACCTCAAAGCACGTAGTTCAGTACGTCAAACGCCTAGTTTCTCCAGCTCGACCCACCACTGCTTTGGTGCTGAGATATGCGACTACTCCCTACTCTTCATTATGAGTTCAGATCCGGAGTTTCCAGAGCACGAAAAGCAGGCGTTCATGCAACGCAATCGCTCCGGGTAGTGAGCAGGCAGGCGCTAGGCCTCTAGTTTGGCCAAGGCGACACATCAAAGCTGGCCAGGGCCAGCACTTCTGCTCTCAAAGCTGAGGCAGTCTGAGGGGGTGCGTTTAGTCGCCTCCACACGCAAAGCCATGGCCATGCCTGCTGAGAGGATCGATGCCTCCGACTTTGAAGTGAACGGGCGGCTGTCCGACGCCCGCCGAGCAAAGCTGATGGACTTGAAGAAGAGGGAAGACTTGAAGGATCAGCTGACTGAGAAGTTCAAGAACCGTTTCGGACATGGTGCCTGCAAGGAAGCTGACGAGGTGTCTGTGAACTCAGCCATGATCCGAAAAGAAGTGGAAAACTTTGCACGGAAGGCGCCAGTCACAAACAGCAATCTCGATCGCTTGGAGCGTCGCATCCAAAGCCGTGCCCAGGGAAGGGCATTGGATGATGCTTCCACCGTCTCCAAGGCTATCAGTGGTGTGAGCCAGTACACTGGCTTGAGCCAGCGAAGCCGTAGTGCTACCTCCTTGGTTGGGCAACACCTCGTCGCTCCGAGACGGAAGCATGACTGGTCCAAGCTTGATGACTATGCTTCGTACTTGCATGAGCAGGATGCGCTTCGTCAAAAATTGGGCGTCCAAGCGCTCCAAAGGAAGATGAAGTTGGACTTGGATGCCCAGGTGCAGGACAAGCTGAAGAGAAGGGACGAGGCATTAGAGGAGGAGAAGAAGCATCACGAAAACACGCTGCTTGAGCTTGAACGCTGGAAGCAGCAAGAGAAGGAGCGAGAGGAAGAGAGGCATCAGCGAATCCAGAAAGAGAAGGAGGACCGTGATGAGCAACTCCGGTATGAACGACTTCTCAAGGACCAGGAAGAGCAACGAAAGAAGGATGAGGAGGCACAGCTAGTGGAGAAGATCGTCAATGAGATGGAGGCAGACCAGAAGCGATTCGAGAAGAAGAAAGAGCAGACCAAGCGGGCCATGCGCAAGGTCTTCGAGCAGAACAAGCAAGATCAGTTGAAACGAGACGAGGCTGCCAGAGAGGCCAGGGAGAAGGAGGCAGCAACGATCAAGGAGTTCAATCGGCTCCTGGATGAGCAGGAGGAGGCCAAGGCCAAAGAGCTCCACGACCGTATGGCTCGGCAGGCAGATCTCATGAAAAAGCTTCAGGACAATGTGAACACCATGAAGCAGGAGTCGGGTGACACCGACGAAGCCCGTGCACGTGCACAGCAGGACGAAGCCGATCGACATTATTTTGAGGCCGAGTCTATTAAGCAACAGCGGCTCAAGCAGATGAAGCTCGAGAACCAGGCTTACCTCCTGAAGCAGATGCACGAGAAAGACGGCCGCAAAGATGATGACAAGTATTTGACCGCAATCCAGGCCCAGATCATGGATCGCGACACGCAAGAGTTCAATGCAGTGGAGAGGAAGAAGGTCATCGATAGGAAAGAACGCAGCTTGGCAAACCAGAGAGAAATCATCAAGCAGATGGAGTGGAAGGCGGCACAACGTGAGATTGAAATGTCTGACACCGAAGTTGCATTGAACAAGCCTTTGCTCGAGCTTGTGGACCGTACACTCGACCAGCGAGATGAGAACATGGAGCTGGTCGCACAGATCGAAAGCTGAAGGACAAGATGTAGTTCGGAATTTCGTTTCAGCTACCAGTGACCAGGCTGGTGGCTACAAATGCTTGGCTGGGAAGACATCAACCGAGCAATTCGTATCACTCTCCGGCTTCGCCGCGACTTAGGATTTGGCTTATGTCACCCTTGTGTTCAGAGTTTCACACTCAAAACTCACAACCACTGTGAACTTGCACGCGCAGCAAAACTATTGGAAGCGCAGAACCTGCAGCCGAAAACGCGAGTTTTGCAAGGCGACTGCCCATCTGCATCTTTTGTTGTCGAACCAGTCTGCCTGGTAGCCTTGGAACTTGAAAGATATCTCCGGTGTCAGGGTGACAGCCCCCACAGTCCTCGCATTCGAAGCCCTCGGAATGGTGATGCCCGGTCCTCACAAGGGTCATTACAGACCGCAGTGGAGTGTCGGTGTTGCTTCCCGTGTGCCTGAACTGTCAGATGTGGCCCGAGTATGTCGGCGTCTTCTTCGGTTTGTGTGACACCCGCGTCGTCTTGGGAAACTCTGGCAATCGACTCTCGAGCGCCGCGGCTTCAACCAGAGCACAGTGTACTGTAGGCGATGCACAGGGATGAATCCTTGCAGAAGATAGCTTGGAGGGAATGTGAGTAAAGACTAGCAGCTCCAATTCAAGGCGAGTGATTTGCCTCACTGGTTTGTAGATTCGTCCTTTGCTCGATGCGAGGTTACGTGTGCGCCGTACCTTGGCTTTTCTGGCTAGTCTGAATTGGCGCAGGAGCTTCGCTTCTGTTGCGTGTATAGCACATCAGACATGAAACGAAGTGGAGACGACTGACCGTGCAATACCATTCGATTGATGAGGTTCGTCTCGACATCTTTGACCCGCAGTCGGCAATGTGGATGACAGTCCTCGAGAATCCCGCGCAGGAGTAGCTGTGAGGGCAAGATCCCGTCTCGCCACCACAGTCCACGTGCAGGAGCTCACGCCAGGTGGAGCGCTGCTGGGATCACACGAAGCCATAACATTCCACCGTTTCAAGGCGAGCTCGGACTAGGGCCTAGGGATTGCAATGTGAGTCGAAACTTTGACAGGAGTTGGTGAGCTCCGGCGTTAGCCACGACCGAAAACTCCTAGTGAGAGTTATGGTGCGGGGCACCTATGTGCATCTATGTGCTGCAGGTTGCGCCGTTGACTCGGATGCCAGGGATGCTCATGTCCTGCCGTCAACACGCCGAGGTCTGACATCGGTTGCTTGCGGCTGCAGCAGTTTGAAGATACTCCTCCCACGCAGTACGGGAGTTATTAAATCGAGAGTGTGGCAACCACCTCGGCATGAGTCATCACCTGCAGGGGACGACTGGATCTTTGTATTGCAGGGTTGATTGTTGTCAGTAGGTGCGGACTCTGCTGCCCATGGCTTTCCAAACACCCCACGCGGTGTTGTTTCAGGCTTCCGTTTCGAAGGCTGTCAATTATGTCAATGCCAATTGCTGATCAGAGCCTGTGCAAGCCTCTGCTTCAGAGGACGAAGTCCACCGAGTTGACAGTTCAGAAAACAAGACGAACTTCTGGACACTTACTCGGTATTCGTCCCCTGTGTGCCAGCATGAACTTCCAGCAAACGCCAAGCAGAATGTGGAGCCAGTGAAGTCTTCCTCGACACTGCACTGTTTCATACTCCAAATGGAAGACCTACATTTTGGCTTCTAGACCTCACTGCTCTGCACAATTGGTTGCAAACAGTGCAGCCAGTCAGGTAGGTGCATGCGTTGAACAAGGGGCCGAAATCCTCGGCTCAAGCGCACTCTTCGTATCTTCTCCTTAGGCAAGTATCTTCAACAACCGCACCCATGCTTTCGGATTGTTTTGCTGCGAAGATTTGCTACTAAACTTTGCCAGTGTCCCTCTCATTGCACCGATTTAACATGTAACTGCTAGCAATGTCCGTGCGATTGATTCGTAGCCAGTACGAGTGACATCCAGCGGCTGATGTCGAAAAGGTTCTTTCATCGTCAGTTCTGCCCATCGTGCCAGATGGCGCATGCGATAGGACCAAGAAATAGGTCAAGGAGAGCAGGACAGACTGGCTTGCATAGGTGCCTTGCCCGTAGCCAACTTCGAGAACCGGCGCTTACGCTTGGTGCAGCCAGATGATGCCGTAGGAAGCCGGGAGCCTGATCACATTCTGTCACCAAGTCAACAGCAACGAATAAGCAGTCGAAGGCTTTCTTCACCTGGCCCTCCCGAACCTCGTCATCCACGAAATTGACCAGTCGAGCCCTTTGTGCCCAGAGGCACACAGGGTCGATGCACAACTCTGATCTGCATGCTCAATGCATAACGGCACATCCTGTTGTGAAAGGCAAAGAGAGCCACCTTCCCAGGCCACATCGAGAGACAGAGCCGCCTCGTCCGATTTCGCAAACGGAGAGTAAATGCCGAAAACCTTGTCGGTTTCCCGCAGCAGAATTGGAACTTGTAGACTGTGGCCTCGCAAAAGGCCCATTCGTGCCTAACCCTGACCACAATGCTTCCAGTGGAGCACTCAGATACGCAATGTTGGCAGGACAGCTGTGAAGTTGCAGAAGTTGTGCCATGGTTTCTGCTAGAGCTGAACAGCAGGCTCCTCCACCTGCAAGGCATGGTCCTTGACAAAGTATCAGATAGAGGCAGGACGGCAAGAAACTGCAAACGTTGTTCTTTCCGAAAACTGATCCTGCACCACGGTTAGGAACATCTCAGCCAAAATCGCGTCGAGGCAAAGCTTTGGGAAGCAAGGGGCCATGGGACCACTGTATGCTAGGAATGCCAGACTCAGGCAGCAGGAATCAGCAAATCACCGGTGATTAAGCAAGTTGGGAGTGGATGGCAGGTCGTCTCCTTGATCGAGGGAATGGAGCCCATTACATCTGCATGCACACAGGGACGTATGTCCTATTGCTACGTGCTGGAGGCCGGTGGGAAACATGAAGGAAATCGCAGCAGAACTACCTGAGCAGTGCCATGCCATGAACTGCCTTTATTATCATCTCCAGCCTACCGAAACATATGTGATTCAATGTTTCTTGTCATCATTGCTTACACTGATGTAGTTATGCGGGCAAAGCCAGGATGTGCTGTTTGATTGCGCGTTTGCCCCCTGCGTGATGCGTCATCCTGGCTGCACTTCGGCCTTGCCTTTTTCTGCAATTGCCTTGCCCGAGGAAGTGCAGCATGCATGCCTTTTGTCAAACGCTGCGGCAGAAATGCCAGGTGATCCAGCTGGCACACTTACGGTGGATTTCAACCGCTTTCAGGACAGGTGCTTTTGATACAGCGGCCCGCAGGATAGGAACGGCTGCACCCTGACGTGACCAGGAGTTGATCCCTGCTCCGGCAGCACAGTCAATGTACGTCCGGCGCTTTGCACTCTCGCGCACGGTTTCTTCCACTACTTGGGAACTTGGCTCACCCAAGGAGATCCTGCCCGGAAGCTGTGGAGGCTGACATTGCCCGCATGAGGACGTGTTCCATGTCATGCCGGCCGCGGACATCGAGCGAAGAGACAAAAAGCTCCGTGCGCAATAGTTCCGAAATGCTAACGTATGCCAAGCTGTTGCGGCCTTTGCCAGGGCGCCTGAATGTATCCGTGCATGCAAGAGGTACACACGTGGTTTCTTAATGAAGGACAAAATAGACTTTAATTCCTTACTGCAATGGAGGACCAAGCGCCACTTCACGTTTCGCCGTCGTTGCCATACTGTGTCTTTGACTCGTCACCCCGGTGAATGGAAATGTTCCACCGCATTGTTTGACAGAGCCCCTCTGTAAAGGTAATGTCATGTGGGTTGGGCGCAAATTCAGAGCATCATGCGTTGAGCTTCGGCGAAAGATCAGCCACTCGTTGCTTGGGGTAAATACTGCGTAGACAAAGGTGAGCCCCCCAAGTCAGCCTGATGTCAGTTGCGAACTCGGATTTGCTGGTCAGCACAGACCCCCGTCACCCGAGGAATGAAGCCGCCCCAACTACAAGTAAGGACATGGCAAGGGCTAGGAGACCGCGTTGCACGCTCATGCAGATGCGTTCTGCATTCGCAACTTTTCTGTAGGGAGTAGAGTTTACACGCAGAGCCAGGAGATCAAGCTTGTCCACGACTTCTTTAATTAATCAAGCCCAGGATTACTTCTCAGGTGCCAGAGCGTCGTCCACTCTGGTCGGCCCTGATCATGTTAAAGTCAGTTTGCCATTGCCGCCAAAGGCTCGTTCGAGCCGACACAAAACAGCCTAAACCTACTCAAGAGCACCCGACAGCAAGCCACGTGCCACTTCGCAGAGCATTAGGTTTCGGTATTGGGGCTAACTAGGACAAGCAAGCAGCGCCCGCCATGTCAAAGCATGACGGGGAAAGTTTCCGCGTGGTTCACAAACGTGTCGCGGTCCGAGCTCTGCCCTCCACAACTGCAGAGATCGTGGGCGTTGAAGCCCTCGGAGCCGTAATCTCCGGGAAGCGTGTTCAGGTGAAAGGCGAGCTCTGGGTGCGAAGAGATCTGAACAACCGGGAAACGTGGATGCTTGTAGACGGCTCTAGGTTGGGCCTGGGGAGGCTGCTTGAAGCGATAACGGTCCCATCGGCCCCTCCACCGGTCAAGAGTGAAAAGAGGGAGGCCAAAAGTTTCACAAGCACCGCAAGCAACCCAAGCCCGAGCACTCAGAAAGTTCCGATCGAGTTGATCGGCGAGAGACTGTGGCATTCGCCACTGCATGAGCTGCCCAGGCCTGAGTGGGCACCTCGACACGGCTACTATGCCTTATCAGGCGGTTTGTCTGCAACTGGTTGGCGCAACATCTGGGTGTTCGGAGGCATCATTCCTGGCCTGGGCTACTCTGATGACGTGTGGCGCACCGTGAACGGCGGTGCCAGCTGGGAGTTAGTCGTTGCTGGGATTCACTGGAGCCCAAGATCTGACTTCGGCTGTTGCGGTGGCTCCACTGCACCTGAGCCGCGACCGAAAGGAGTAATTTACATCGTCGGAGGCCAGGGAGGTCCGGGATTGCTGCCCGATGTTTGGGCCTCGGACACCGCTGGCAGGAAATGGTCCCGCATGTGCGAGAAGGCACCGTTCGGCTCCCGTACGGGAGTTGCGTGTGCCACGGTACCCTCACGCCCTCTGGTGCTGCTCGTAGCCGGCGGCGTCTCTGACGACGTTCATCGCGACCTATGGGTCAGTCAGGATGGGGGTGCAACTTTCGATTGTCTCATGCTCACCATGCCAATCGGTCCAACATTAATGAAGTGGCCTCCACACTTACTCTGCGCTGCCAGAGCACAAAGTGGCCAACTTGGGCTGTGGTGTCTCAGGCTGAGAGGACTGACGGATCCCCTTGAAGACACCTCTAAGAGCCGTTTCTGCCAACGTGGAGATGAAGTGAACGGCCTCGTTGCAGAGCTGGAGCCTTTGGACGAATTTTCACAAAGCTTTGATTGTGAGTGCTCACCAGATTTTCCCAAGCCTCCGCGAGTGGGGTTGGATCTGGAGGCTAGCGTCGCAGTCCATCTGTCTAGGCATGGCTTACAGGGTCAGTGTTTGCCAAACCCTGAAGTACCTGACTCCATAAGCATGGCCATGGACTGTTCTCCGTGGGAGCTCGAGAAGGTCTCGTGCGTCGCGCCTCCGGAATCCTTTGTTGTTTGCGACATGGATGCTGCATATACGAGAGGTCATGGCAAAGTGCATATTCTCACAGAAGATCGCTGCTTCACCTCCGATCGCTGTCAGTATAAGTTGCAAGACCGCTTCTTGAAGCTGGTGGGCCTTCGGCTGGCAGCAACGGTGGGTCTTCCGATGGACCTGTGGCTGGGCCGTGTGAGACCTTTGTTGTTGCCACGCCCTCGCCGAATTGCCGGATTCGCTCGCCCTTTGGGCGAAGCCCCCAAGCCATTGCCATGAAGCGCCGTGGCACAATTTTCTGAAGCGCCGAGTGCATCAAAATCTGTATGGCTTTAACCTCGGCAGCTTTAGCCCGCCGCCCTGGGGCGCTTCGTTAAAACGGTGCTTGGCTTGCAAACTACTGGAAGCCGAAACGATTTCCGAAGATACAACCCGAAATCATAGATTATATGAAAATTATATGCCCCAAGAACTAAAGGATCTGGAAATCGAATCATATTCTGTGCCACACTACACTGTTCTGCGGAAATATATAAGGCGAATACGATCATCTAGAGAGGGAACGAACGCTACCCGTTTTTTTTTCAGCTAGTCAAGAGCGTGCGAAGAACAAAACTATGGCTTTTTCCGGGATTTTTGGCAAGGTCGGAATTCCGACCTTGCTTCCGATCGTTGCAAAACGCTCATTTTGTTCGTCAAAAGACGGCTCTTTATATTATTGTTCCTATTCAAAACGATTCCTTATGTTGATTAGTAGATTAGATTATCTCCATACAACTCCGGTACTAGGATATTAAAAGTAAAAGATCTATCTTGGATTTATTAATTTAATTCTGTATTTATTAGTATTCATATATCTAGTTCTATTTTTTAAATTATCAAGTATATATCTACATATAGAATATAGTAATCGATAAATTTTAGAAGATATATATTGTTGAATTTCGAAACATTACATATGAGATATGATATTAGTGTCCGACATTGGTCCCCGCTGAGCGGACGTTGGACTAGGTAGGGATGGAGGAGGAGGGGGGCCGGTTCGGGTTCTTGCAATTGAATTGAAATTATCTATTTTCTAAAATTTTCTCTCTTCTCAAGAAAAACGATATTTATATTTCTTGATTATATAAAATTCATAGGATTATATATTATTTTTGATTTTCTTTATAATATTTTCTAAGGAATAATTGATATAGATTTTAATATCTATTCAATGAGAAATAGATTCTTTTTACGGTTATTGTATTAGTAATTATACGGGCAAATTTATTATCTGCTCTATCTATTTGATATTTAATTTAATAAGAGAAAATTTGGAAATGAAATAATATATTATATCGAATTTTATTAGGTATATTTAAGGCTGAATTATAAATTGTATTTAATTCGATCTTTTAGAAATTTTGTCTTATTTATAGGTTTTTTATAATATTTTTTTGATAATGTTGATTCTATAATTATCGATTTATGAAAAGAATTTTATGAAAATATTTTGATTGATTTATTTCTTTGAAATATTAGATATCGATTCTATTATTTCTAATGTATAG
>CAJNJA010084308.1:0-20565 GCA_905231915.1 Symbiodinium necroappetens
GGGGCGGGGGGGGATACCATGGGGTGGGGGGGGAGGGGGGGTGTGGCAGCCCTGCATCATACATACATTGAGATTCTTCACGGATGGATGGATGGATGGATGGATGGATGGATGGATGTATGGATGGAGGGAGGGATGGATGGCCGGCTGATGCGTGATCTTGTCGCGCTCCTTGAGCTCGTCCCGTGCCTGCTTTGTCTCCGGGAAGGGCCTCACGGGTCTGCCCGCAGATGATTTCGGTCTGTGTTTAATCAGGGTTTCCCAAGACCTCAGGAAGGATTGGGTGCAGAGTCTTGCTCACAGCCACATCAGCCGCGATTGACGAGAAGGCTAACAGCCAGAACAACTGTACACTGAGAATAGTATACCGTACATATAATTCATATAATATAGATATATACTAAACCCTATTACTATATACATTATATATCATATTTGTACCTATATTAGGACCTGTATGATACCTGTGAGGCTCCGGGCACCGGGCCGGTACTCCTTGCTGTTGTACAGCTCCTCACCTCGCCACACAACGCCACAAAGGTAGGTTTAGGATTTAAGGTTTAGGGTGTAGGGTTTTAGGGTTTAGGGTTTAGGGGTTTAGGGGTTTAGGGTTTAAGGTTTAGGGTTTAGGGTACCTTACGAACATCTCGCAACCCTCACCCCTGAGTTCTCAACCCTAAACGGTACGCTATGAACATTTCACCATTGCATTGATCATGTGCCAACACATCGGGACATGATGGCTTTTCGGCCAAAAAACTATCAAGGATAGGTACCATGATATGACATAGGAATATGCTAGCAGGATGGCACAGGCGTGCAAGACACTGGCTAAGGTAGACTAGGAATGGCGGCACAGCACAATCATTACTAGTACAGTACAATTGTTGAGTCACTTAGCACTATAATATTCCGAATGATGTCTGAGCAACGAAACAACAGTAGAGCCACATTCTGTAGGACATCAAAAGTGCAACAAAAGACATCAATGGATGGTCAAAAAATGTATGTTAGTGCAGTATGCGAACATGAGTCGGTTTACATGGCGCCTCCGAACGACGTGATGACCATCTGGCAAGTCACCACGACCTTTCATGGTCTCTGCTTTCCGTGGCTTCCGAACTAGTTCTCGCCGCCATCATGGACAGGAAGTGCCTTCTCGGAGCCTTTCTCCAGCCAGCGCGGCTGCAACCAGTTGGGAGGCTCATCGGGATCGCCCTTCCAGCGTTTCCGATGATTGAAATGTCGCTTGATTCACACATGTCTGCAACCTCTCCGTACTCCTCGATGCGAAGTTTGCGGACGGTACCTGGCCGCTTTTGTGTCCAAAGCTCGGACCAAGAACAAAGCAATGCCGAAAGTCTTGGCAGAAGTACCATCAGGGCAGAGTTCCGCAAGACCCGCAGCAATGTCACTCACGGCCTCTCCATGGAAGCCAAGTCTGAACTCATCCGATCCAGCTAGAGAACAGTTCCCACTGCTGTGGAGCATGCGGCGTAGCTTTAGCGATGTACTATCATAGTATGAACAAGTTTTGTACAGTCTGATACTATGCCACAAAGTCATGTCGCACATGCAGTGCTACACAGCAGATCCATGCGCGCTGGTGATCAAGCTTGACTGGCGTCGGATTGCCTTGCCGGCGAACTTCTTGCGGTCCTGGCCATAGCATGCCATCGCATCCTTTGAGCAGTGACAGTACCGTACAACTGTTTTGGCACGAGTTCGAGCAGACATAGCATTACTTTAAGATACTTTAAGAATCACTGCAGGAAAGCCTACTCCACTGCTTTGGAGGCTCAGGTGGAGGTCCAGCCTTGCCAAGCTTCTGATGCACCTGTCGCAGCATCAAAGATGCGTCCTGCGGACGGACACACAGTCTTTTTGTCGTACCTTAACCTATGCTGATGCTGCCTCGAAGAATCCCGTTTTCCGGGCACAAACTTTTCCATTCAGGGTTCGCACTTTAGAGCCTAGTTTAGAGTTCCCGATTCAAGTTTTAGGGCAGTTTGATGCCGACCACGCCAGAGACAGTCGCGTGACCCGATTGGACGATGCTGTACTACATGGTAGTACGACATGTTCTGACATAGACATAGACAGGAAAGACAAACATAGACAGACATAGACAGACACAGACAAGCATGCACAGACATAGACAGACATCGATAGATATAGATGAAGATAGCTGGAGATAGATAGAAAGACAGATAGATAGATAAGTAGATAGATAGATAGATAGATAGATAGGTAGATAGATAAATAGATAGATAGGTAGGTAGATAGATAGATAGATAGGTAGGTGGACAGGTAGCAGGTAGATAGGTAGATAGGTAGATAGGCAGATGGATAGATGGATAGATAGATAGATAGGTAGATGGACACACAGACAGACAGATCTGAAAACAGTCCAATGGGACAGATTGCAGGAGAGCCTGCGATGTCAGGCGGGGTAATCCCTCGATCGGGCCGTAGGTGCTTAATTAAGGACTTTGTGCTTGTTGGCGCCTTGTTGTCGGGATTGTGCTTCAGCAGGACCTCAGACATCGCTGATCTCTCACCGCGACAATTTTTAGCCGATTCAGGACCGGGGAGCAAGCATCTAAGTCCGCCTCGCACTTCTCCCACAAGGAGAAAGCGAAGAAGGCCTCTCCAGATGAGCCAGCACCGCCAAAGTAACACAGGAGCAAAGCTGTGCCCGCCTGGGCTCTTCGGTACAAGGCCTTCTCATTCGTAGGCTGCTTGTCAAGGATCTTGTCAGTCAGGTCCTTGACCTCCCAATCACAAGCAAAGCTGCGAAGGAAGCGCAGGAAGCCTGGAAAAGCGCTGTTTGCTCCACAGATGGTGCATCTTTCAATTAGGAAGCCGCCGTTGCCGGCGCCCCGTGCCTTGCCCCACTCGCCGCGCTTGATGTGCAACTGCGCCAGGTTGTTCCTGGACTACGCAGAGTTCTTACGGGGAAGGCAGAGGGTAGAGTTCAGAATACTCCGAAAGAGGGACCTCTATCCCAGGAAAAAATGTCAGTGTCGTCCGGAAGTGGTCATCAATGCATTGCCGGTCGACTTAGTCGGGGGAGATAGAGCAACACCATCCAGACACGCCGGTGTGTTCGTGTACGTCTGGCATGCGAACACCGTGATCACATCTGACAGCCTGAGAGTGCAGAGCATGTTGATGGCTTCATCGGGAAGCTGCCCAAGCGCCAGGATCCTCAGGGTAGGGACAGCTCTCAAAGAAGTCCATCTCAAGGCCCCGTCGACGGTGAGACGAGAATGAATCATGACACAGTTTCGTCTCAAGCAGCAGCAGCAGCAGCAGCAGCAGCAGCAGCAGCGGTGGGAGAATGCCAGGAGGAGGAGGAGCAGCTGCAGCAGTGGTAATTAGCAGTGCTTTTGCTACTACTGACACTACGGTGCTAGACACATCACTATCTTGATTTGCACTGACTGTTGGCTCTTGCAATCAGGGAGTGGCAAAAGCGCAGTTGAAGCTGAAGCATGAAAGGTTAAGCACGCAAAATGGGGTTTGACTAGTTCTGACACATACCTGGCTCGGTGCGTATGATTCCCTCTGTTGTTGCTTGTGATGCTGCCTTAATGGGCCATATGATTATACTGCTTCGGTATTCGACCTCGTGTAGAGTGCGGTTGGCAATGCTGCTTAGTGTGAAACATCTTGTCCCACGTGCGCCCTGAGCCTCCGACATGCCGATTCCGGCTTCCCAGTCTGCCTGGGCCTGCAACGCGGTCTGCTCATCCCCGCACAGAGAGCCGAGATCCAAAACTCGAAGCCCGAAAACCGAAAAAAAACAAAATCCGTGAAGGCTTCTGAGTCAGGGCCTGTGCCAGGTCGCCGGCCTTGAACGCCTCATTGCCGGACCTGGCCCGGCCCACTTTGAGGCGACGGGAGCTCAGAGCAATGCAAAGCATTGCAGAGCATTGCAGGGCATCTCTGGGAGACTGCCAGAGTTGAGGCAGACTTCGATACCACATCGCATTACACGACAATACATGATATGATCTTGAGATGTTTTGGCACGCTGGAGTTATGTATCTAGTGAGAAGGGCATCGTCGATCATTGGCAGACATTCCTGGTCGAAGCCAGGGCGGGACGGCTTCTTCAGGGTGGACTCCACACGGCCCACGCAGAAAGCCTCGAAGGGCATCACTTGGACCAGGGTGGAGTTCGCAGTCCGGCTTAAGGTTAAGAGAGGAGACGCAGCAGTTCGAGCCTCCGTAATTGTCGTTCTGCTTTTGTTTACAGCATGGTGCTGTTGTCATGTCCGCAGAGCGAGAACTCAAAAGTCTCCTTCGCCAACTTGCGCTTTGCGTCTTCACACGCAGTAGCTTGGCTTCGTCTCGGCATCTTTCAGCCTGGCCCTCTCTGTCGCCCAGAATCCCAGAATAACCTAAGACATGCCGGGACACTCTCTTATTGCCCAGAGGTGGAAAGCCTTTTCCCGAGGCCTCGTAGCTGGCGAAGTGTCGACCCTGAACCCAGGACAGGTCGGAGGGCTTCTCCTGCGAGCTTCACGGCATGGCAATAGGGTTGCTCCCGGTGAGTCGCTAGCGCCATCACCGCCAAGACTACCTGGGCTACGTCTTGAGCAACGCACAGAGGGCCTCGAACGCCTCCAAGCAATAAACATGCGGAGACTACGAATGCGAATCACGATAGACTCTGTCTACATTGAGTCGAGAGGTGTTGCCTACAGCATCGTCCTTGAGCTGACGTTTCCAGTCATCCTCCTCCCGCCGCTTCTGATCGATGATCTGGCAGAGTTTCAGGGGCTCAACTTGCCGCCGACATGCTTCCCTCAAGAAGTCTCCTTTGCCGTGAACATCGTCACGATCTGATCTAGCACCCACTAACACCCGCTTGTCGCGCTGATTGGCCACCATCGAAGCATGCTCAAAAACGCGACTCGCCCACAGCGTCCACTTGTTCTCGTGCGTCAAACACCTGCACGAGGACCAAGCTGTTGCTCCAATACTACGCAGTGACTTGTAGCTTAGGGCTTCAGATGTGAGTTCGTGCAGCCTCACCGGTGGTTGCATGAACTATATTCTTAATTACGCGGAGCCTGCTGCTTCTCGTGCTTCTTCAACTCTTCCCATGACACCTGGTGGTTCTCACACTGCGCCCACACAAACGCACGCAACTGAATTTCAGTAGCTTTGCTAAGTTTGCTGATTGAAACACCACGCACTATGCCACTGTGCGGGCGCACGTCTCCGGTCTGAAGGCGCTCATCCCGATCATCGTCGCCGATTTCGTTGAACCTCAGAGGTGAACCGTAAACCCTGCTCTCTCAAGCTTGCATCTCTCACCTCTAGGCCCTTCAACCCTTCAGCCCAAATCGACGGGAAATCCTACACCCTGAATCCCAAACACCCCTGCCTGCTGTAGTCCAAGCGGTCTGGCTTCCGAGCGGGAGGGTTCACGTCCTTCTTTCTCGCAGAGTTTAGGCTCCGGGACTCCGAGTGGATGTTGGGTCCGGGATCTTTTGGTTTTAATCGGTTCCTTCCCATCCGCCACAGCCATGGGAAATGTCTTACAAGTATCTGGGGCTCAGGATGTGTAGGGGTTGGAATTTGGACTGCGCATTTGAATAGTTTTGGGAGGAACGGAATGTTTACTTCCCACTCGGATCAAAGCGGTGGCTGTAACTAGGATACAAGTAACCCACGCATCCTAGCCAGGGTTCGGGCTCAACACCACCAGTGCCCGCGGAATCGGAGCTGTACTACGTGCGGATTGCAGCGTCACACTGTATTCTGCCTCAGCTTAGCTTCAGCTATTGTCGGCTATACTACTCCATGTCATGTGATGAGCTATGCTGGTGTGCTGTAACATGTCTTTGCGCTTGTAACGCAGGTTCACAGTGCATGACTGAACCTTCGCCGCCACCTCGGAGAATACTGACAGTGACAAGCATACTCATCACCACTGGTGATGCTTACAGTGCAGAAAACCGTGGCAATCATACTAATCTACGCTTTACCACCCGTAGACCCCCAAAGACATGCTGCCCTCAGGCTGACCAAGCCCTGTCCTTGTTGTCAGTAGGTTGCAAAACCTGCGGCACCAGGGAGCGAAGGATGCCCTTGTCGTGGAAGTGTAGAGTTGAGGCTGTACCCACGAGATACACAGCCAGTCCGGAGAAATCCGAGGGTCTGCCGCCGACCTTCCGCTCCCGGCGCTGGTTGACGTCGTCAGCGTCGTGGCTCTTCTTCTCCTTCAATGAAGGCCTTGGACTCTGAATTCGCCGTGCCCAAGACAAGTTTGGCGTACTTTCAGTCTGTCACATCTCGTCTTGCCGGGTGCAACTGCGTAAGCGAACATAAGGCGGCAACATGTCCCCGACGCCGGGGAAGGCCTCAACGACGAAGGAGTTGCTGGCAGTTTCTGGTAAAGCACAAAGCACCCTGAAAGCACAAGCCCAAAACATGACGACTGACACTCTCTCTCCTAGTCATCGAGATGCGAAATGATCCATGCCCTCCCTCCGTCCCTCAATCCGTCTTTATGCATGTCTGCACGAATGCATGAATGTATGTATGTATGCATGCATGCACGTGCCTATGAATGTATGCATGCCTGTATATACATACACGCATACATTCATGTGTGCGCGGGTGTAAGTTTGCCTTGTTCGTGTGTAGATAGATATGTGTTTATGAGTGTGTGTGTGTGTGTAAGTATATACACACATATGTACACATACATACACATGCGATATGGAGATATATACGCGCCCGCATATTTAGTGGATTTGCGGGGGAAAGCTTGCACAGAGCAACGCGAGCTGCAGACACTGCATATGATTCCGTCTGCATTGGTACAGCAGTTGGTGGGAGAGAATGTGCTCGAGAATCTCGACTCATGTCAAACGTATCTTCGTTATCGAGTTGATTTACAACTACAGTCCCGCTCGCCAAAGTCGCGCAACAGTCCGACTTGATTCGGCGAGCCTTGCTAGTCGACTGCGCACGTGATTCCACAGAGCACATGCAATCTCAAGCAACAGATGCAACAGTGGGGCGCCATGCCGAACATGATGGGTGCAGCTTGAGAAGTACAGTACACGGTAGAGCACGAAGGCCCGGGCCCGTAGCGTCGAGGAGTTCAGCGGCGAGCACAACGAGATTTTCTAGGACTCTGGTGCACAAGTAAGATACTAGAACGTTTCGTGCTGCTGCCACAGCTACTAGAATGCTTCTCTTGCACTTGTTACACTTGGTTGGGGAGCCACGGCAATCGACCGAAAGACCCACACACTGCTTGTGTCTGGAGCTGCTTTGCATGTCACATGGTGTTTGGTGGAACTTGTTTTCTTCTGATGCTGCATCGGTTATGCTTGGCAAAGCTTGAGCCAAGACAGAAGGGCCACCAATGCGCAGAGGCTACACCCGCGATGCAGCTCCTGTAAAAACACGCTTATGGCTCTCCATTCCAATTGATCCGCCGCGGAGGCAGTGATCGACCCCAGCCTGCTCCAACTTGAACTTCTCCTGGGTCGCAGGACGCTTTTGGCTCGAGGGTTTGGGGTTGCGGGATTCAGGGTTGTGGGCTTTTGGAGATTCGGGGTTCCGGGGCTTGGGCGCTTCGAACACAGCTAGACTGTTGCAAGAATCTACAGACGACCGCCTTAGAGGACATCGGGGGCATCCAAGAGCTCCAATGCAACCTAGCTCCACAAAACAAGCTACTTGACGCAACAGTTTCGGAAACACACACACATAAATATATATATATATACTATTCAATAGCATGGATGACCGGGTACCAGGCTGCCCCTTCGGCAGTGAGCTTCTCTACGGCTTCCTTCAGGACCGCGGCTGCAGCCTGTGCAAGAAGACCACGGGCCACAGATTCAGACTTCAAGACTACTTCAGCTAGGGTTTGGTGTTTAGAGTTTCGGGTGTAGGAGTTCTGGCACGAGGCTCAGGGTTTAGGATTTGAAGCAGGGCTTTGGGCTTCAGGCTTACGATGTTCCGCGACCCAGCAATGATGGGTAGGATGCTGCCGTCATGGCTGGAAAGTATACGCAAACCCACTCAGCATGTGCCGGCCCGCTTCTTGCTTGCGAAAGCTACAGCACCCCACACAAGCGACCAACACATTATCTTGAGAACGGTGCTTCTCAGATTGGACGCCTGAAGCCCTAGCCGCAAGTGCAGATCCTTTTCCCATGCCTCAGCTGCGGCAACGGCATCATCGAGCTCCTGTCGACAACGTCCCGGTTGACAGGCATGTTGCTACGAGCCTTCATGTCTTAGCCGGAGGCCAAGTCGTGCTTCCAACTGGCTCGGAGGGTTTGAGACCAGACGCCGTAGAACGCGATCATAATTTCAGAATGCGAGAGATTCATGCAAGTTGTGATCTATGAGGTATGAGTCGCTGCCATGTCGGACTCCCGAGGAGAAATACAGCGAAGCTTGGGGCCCTGCGCAACCATCCAGTTTGACATAGCTGCCGCTACATCATGTGTTGGCGTCTGAATGCCTTTACATTTGTATATATATATATACATATGTGTGTATATATATATATACATATGTATATATACACGTCATATATGTATGTATCAAGTTTTTTATGTCTTGCGTATCTTGTACAAACATATATGTACAAATGAATTAAATAAACATACACATATGTATATATATACAACATTAATATGCACAATATGCACATGTAGATGCATGCGCATACACGATACTATATAGATATACAACATTGACAACAGGACTGCTTCTGATCATAAGTAGTTGCTGGGTTGCTGTAGCAGTGGCACGAGGAGTAGCATTGTAGCAGCCGTGGTGTCGTAGTAGCAGCACCAGAAGCAGTGGCAGTATAATGGTAGTAGTAGTAGTAGTAGTCGTCGTCGTCGTCGTAGTAGTAGTAGTCGTAGTAGTAGTAGTAGTAGTAGTAGCAGTCGTAGTAGTAGTAGTAGTAGTAGTAGTAGAGAGTACTACTACTACTACGACGACGACGACTACTACTACTGTCGCTAGGAGTAGAGTAGTAGTAGCATAGCAGTAGCAGCAGCAGCAGCAGCAGCAGCAGCAGTAGCAGTAGCAGTAGTGGTACTAGTAGGAGGAGGAGCAGCTAGTGGTAGTAGTGGTGGTAGTAGTCGTCGTCGTCGTCGTAGTAGTAGTAGGAGTAGTAGCAGTCAGTAGTAGATTGATCAAACAACTGGGTCTGATGTTGAACGCAAGAAAACACGAGCACTGCAAGACCGCACGATCAGAGCATAAGAAAAGCTTGCATCACCGCCTTACTGACTAGAAATCGCACGGATACTGGTCCTGATCCCAACAACTTCAACCGAAGCCAAACCGAAGCCGAAACCGATGCTGCAACTCACGCAAATCATACTCATAGTGGTGGCTCGCGGTCATCGTCCTTCACATGGATCTCCGCCTTCTCCTACCAAGGCAAGAGTCATCCTCAGACTCTCACGGCAAGCTTGATACACACGCACGAATGTGATGATAAGGTTCTGGGTTTGAGGGCACACCCTTAAGCTCAAACCCCAAAGATGGACATGAGAGTCTTGCCTTTGCCGCTCTCTTCTGCTCCTGTCAGCGAGGCAATTCTTGAAATTCGCTATAAAAACTCCCAAGAAGACCCGTCATCATCACAACAATAGCAACTTCCGATGAACAACTGCCCTAACAAGTCCGGATGCACTCTTGGAGCCCTAGCCCGAGCAGGATGAACTATATGATTGAACATAATGTATAAAACAAAACAGATCATGTATAATGCATAGCATAGAAGATATATTCTACGGTATAGAGTACATAATATGCCGCTGTCTACAGCAGCATTTCCCAATGCCCCTATTGCTGTTGTCTTTACTACGTTTTCTACCGGGTACTGTCATGGACACTCTTCTTGTCCTGAAAGCGTGTGCGACTCTATCGACTGCAATCTGGACAGGCAGGGTCGAAAAAGGCTCCACGTCCCCAGAAACTGCAACCTAGGCATGTGCTCTCTTCCATCTCCTGGATCTTCTGCTTTGCAGCTTGAAGTTGCTCCATCCGCATCTTCACTTGCTCCCAGCCCTGGCACCGGTGTCCAGACCACTTGAGAGGTTCAGCTTGCGTGAAGCCCTGTGGAAGGACACCCCGATGTCTAGTACGATGCACTAACTCTCCTTTACTATGATCCTAAATCCCCATCAAGTTGTTGCCCGCCTTGTCGTGCTCCCCTTGAATCATAATCTTCATGGATCCGCACTTGTCGAGCTCCTGGAGATTCTGAGCGATTCAGGTTTAGGTCTAGAGCAACTACTGGAAATGTCGGATGCAAGAAGAACAGATCACAAGAAACATTCCTAAACGCGATCATACATTACAGAGTACGCAACACATGCTGAAATATCAAGACATAGTCACGACTGTGAACCTTCTGTGGCTTCTACAGAAGCTAGGTACCTATGGATGCGTATAAACAGAACATACATTATACAACCCACGAAGCCAGACCGACAGCCGTATGACGTCGTACGTTTCGGCAAGCGGTGCCTTCTCCATAACCTTCGCAACCTCCTCGTGAATCGCATCGAAGTTGTCCAGGTTCGCCGTTTTCATCTGCCCGCCGTCACGATCAAGACGATGTTCTAGTTTGAGATCGTTGTCGTAAATGCAAGAGTACCCAAGTACCCTCACAACACCGAAATCAGCAACACCAGTCTCAGTCACAAGGCCCCCCACACTGGACCCACACCAAGATGATACTGGTAACTTCAACCTCCAAAGCTTGAGAGAGTGAGCTATTTATTCTTTGAAGGCCGGACCTTGTTGCAATCATGTCTGCTGTAAAATCGCGGTATAGACCGTCTGATGTTGAAAAACGAATCATCGAGGACTCGGTAGTGCATACTGAGGCAGGTAGGACCGTGTGACAACAGCGTTAGCATGCAATCACGCATAGCTGTTTGCAACATAGCGTATATTGCACTGAACGTCTGCAAAGATGTACTTGCATCATCAACATCTGATATACGAGCTGTAAGAAACAAATTATATAAGGCTATATAGCATGTTGGAAACTAGATGCCATGCAGGTATGACAAAAACCTAGAAGATTACACGAGACTCATGTACCATTTACCGTTACCTTTATGTTTGTGACAAGTACTCAGTAGCTCAGAACACTGATGGCAATACACAGACACATCTTTGTCACAGCTTCCAACACTGTAGAGGATTACGTCGCGTCGTTCTTTACTCGTAATCACATATTATGACCGCATGCAAGTGCGCAACAACACGCCAGAAAGACAACACCATCTCATAATGGGCAATGTGTCTCCAGCTAATCTGAGGAAGTGCAAACAAACTCTAGCCATACGACATTTTGACAGCGCACTGCTGCCTGAGCAGCTGCAAAGTGATGGAAATTTTATGTGTTTTAAACTGTGTAACGAAGATTTATGCCTTCTAACCAAACCCCGCAGCGATGCAAGTGACTGCATTTTCCGCATCGTAGCTCAGCTGGTTTCGCTGTGCCGAGGCGGTCGACGGGGTTGCGGCGTCCAAGCCATGCATCGAAACTGACAGGGTCCCAAAAAAGGCACAAAACACCAGGATCCCTTCGAATGTGCCTGTGTCGAATCCCGCTTCTGGGGGCCCCCCTAGAGCACGAAGGTCGGATCCTTGTGTTTGTATGCTCGTTTGGGCCCCTATTTACACGACGGTCACAACCAACAGAACAGAGGTGGGAGACTTGAAGATCCGCGTCCCTGCCCCAAGCACCGGAGGCTTGTAGAGCCCTGGCCAAACTTGTCTATTCAATACATTGTGTACGTACACATAGATAGATGGGGATAGAAGGACAGGCAGATGCTATGGATATGGATACGGATACGGACAAGTGCAATGTTAAGTTATTAAGTGCGTGGAGAATCTGTGCGTGTACTTCAGGGCTCCAGCTGGGTTCGGTCGACCCATGGTGCCGAGGCAGGGGTCAGAAGGGCTCACACACCGCACGTAGGCCCCCTAGATCTGAAACGATGGTCGACACATTATGCTGGATTTGGGGAATATAAATGCAATGCAATCAGGAATGGCCTCTGACTTCCTTTCTTGGTCAGACTTGGTAACGGTGGTATGGTATTAGAGACAGGTTTTTCCCGGGCAACCAGGAGTCAGCGCTTCGATGGACTGACCTGAGAGCCGGAGGAGTGTACGGCCACTCGTCTGTCCACAGCACTTTCGGACTCAGCTGGAGGCCACTGGCGAGGTCGAATAGAAGACCTTCACAGGCATGTGGGTGCGCGGGGGATCAGGTGCCTGTGAGCATGCTGCTTGCCAGGAGCTACACTGTCAGTGGAGGTCCCATCGGCGCCTGCACCACCGGGCCCGCGTTGGGTCTCCAATTGCTGGGGCTAGGAACTGCCTGGCATCGGCAAATGACAGCTTTTGTCACATCTGCCAGCATTGATGGTCCCGAATAGATCAAGCCTGTGGCACATGATCCTTTGCCGCGCAAAGATTTAGCTGTGAAGTGTAGTCATTCGCTAGACACACATTCGGATCAGAGCACCCGCCCCCAGGTGTTCCCGTTGCACCCGAGACGGAACGCCGGGCACCTTTGGCAGGATCACCGGCTGCGCAATCGGAGTCGAGACGCTACCGGCAGCACGCGCGAAAGCCTGCAACTCCGAGCTGCCTTCTTGGTGATGATGATATAGTATCATGCAATATAATCTATACAAAACGGGACACTGTGAGAGNNGTGCGCTTTTTTCGTGTTTTACGCACTCCCAGGCTCCCACTCCGGAATACACACTTCCAAATATATAATATATGCTGATGCTCGAGAAGAATATAATAACACAGAATATAATACTTTTCGCACATACTATAGGATCAATCGCTGAGGGTTGCGTACTCTGTGAGATCCCCAAGAGGCGGATTACAGCAGGATCGAAGCTAAACCCGGATTGTTTAGAAAATGTGGTGGCACGAAGCACAAGCGAACCAAACTTTATAGCAAAACGACATAGTGTATATAATATGGTACATACTATACATATACACTGTATTCTTTGCTGTACTAAACTTCACATACCTACCTACCTACCTGCCTACCTACCTACCTACCTACCTACCTACCTACATACATACATACATACATAAATAAGTGTGTGTATACCTTTTTAAGATAAACAGTTCAATATACTATCGAAAATTCCACATACAATGTACAGTGTAAGACATAAGATGAAAGATATTAAATACAACGCACGATACATGATGTAGTATGTTCGTACATATATATATATTGTATACATCCAATATTGAACCTGCAACATGCACTGTACAACGATATACAGTATAGAATGCAATACAGTACAATACAACAAAACACAACAAAATACAGTATCCTATCATATAACGTAATTGAATGGAATATAATGACACATGATATAGCATTGTATATTCTAACCTAATACAGTATAACACAAAACAATATGAAGCAACAAAATGTAATATACTGTAATATAATTTAGTACAATGTAATATACTGCAATCAAATGAAATACAATGTAGTACAATGTAGTGTAATGTATTATAATGCAATATACTTTAGTACAGTGTAATGTAATGTAATGTAATACAATGTAATGTAATGTAATACAATGTAATGTAATGTAATATAATGTAATATATTGTAACAGAATGTAATATAATGTAATATTAATATAATATAATATAATATAATATAATATAATATAATATAATGTAACATATGGCGCCGCTACGCTTCTTACTGTTTCTCACAGGATGTCGTACTCCGAGATACTACTGTATGATGGCTAGTGATGAAGACAACCTCTGCTACCTTCGTCCGTGCTACCGTGATATTGATTGAGGCTATCGATGAGTTCGTCATTTAAGTCCAGCAGTTTCGGACCACTCAAAACCATTGACGCCCTTCTTTAAACATAACTGAGACACTGGTTGCATGTGTGGAACGCGCCAAAGCAAACTGTCGAACGCCTCCGCACTCGATGGCGAGGGACTATTGAAAACCTGGGCGCCGCTTCATTGAATGGGTCTCAGTGACAAGAACAGATTGGACATGCAGGACGACAGATGTCTTCTGCAAGATCGCTTACCGACCTCCACTGAGTCGTAGCTAGAAGTCTGCGCTATGCGTTCTGTGAGATCCTACACAGCTGCGGCCAAGTTTGCTCCCGCTCTGGGATTCCAGCTAGCGGGCTCCGGGCTGACGCCATCGGCTGAGGAGGCAGAAGGACCTCAAGTCTGAATTCGGTGCCCAAGCAAAACGGCCGTTGCAGCGGACTTCGTACCCCAAATTCTGAAGCTCTTCGAAGCACCGGAGAGCACTGAAACCAGAGCCTGATCCTTCTGCCAAACTCGGGGCCTCCATATCTTCGCGGGGTTCCAGAGGGTCCTCCATATCTTCGTCGAGCTCCGACGCTTTGCCTCGGTTGCTCCGATGTCTCCAAGCAAAATCAGGGCCAGAGTCGGACTTCTGGGTCTCATTTTTGTCCGTCTGAAACATGAAGGCGAGGCAGAGACACCCAAGGAGCCGCGTCAATTGCATCGCTGGTCTGCTGCTGGTGCTGCAGTGCTGTGCTGCTGTAATCAAGAAGATGAGTTCCAGTCCCAACGCTCTGGGAACCGTGCCGGTGTTCATTTGCTTGCGGCGCCAGGACTTCTGAGCGCCTTCCATAGCCTGGCTACTGCACTGGAAACAGCTTCAAAGACTGTGGCCTCAGCCTGAGACATGACGTGGGCGCTTCTGAGGTTGCACCAGAACCATAAGCGCAATGAGAACAGTTCAGAATTGCCTTTGCTGAAAATCACAACCCACTGATGACTGACAGGTCTTGCTGGCGACATAGGGCCACCAACAAGAACATCAACACCAGCAGTAGCAGCGATGATGCTTGCTTGCTTGCTTGCTTGCTTGCTTGCTTGCTTGCCTGCTTGATTGCCTGCTTGATGCCGACTGTTGGTTGGTCGTAAATCAGAAATGCGAATCACCATAGTAGTGGTGGTGGCGGCGGCGGTGGTGCGCAGCAGCAGCAGCAGCACTCGTACTAGCACTAGTACTTAGCACTAGTACTAGTACTAGTTACTAGTACTAGCACCACCGCCAGCACCCGTGTCATCATCAACAACATCACCAGCATCGCCATCACCATCAGCATGAATCCTCACTATAATCGCCATCGTCACCATGATCATCATCATTCAACTCCGCTTCTTCTTCGTCGTGACATCGCCCACACATACATTGATTAAAAAGACCTATCACAACTACCGAATCCTAGATTTTCGCACGGTCATGTGGCAACAGGTGAGGTGTCTCTGACACTGGCACGGTAGAGCACCTGCACGAGCGCGACGGACGAAGCCAGCGCCATGGCTAACCCAATCACCAGGAATGCCCACCTTATGTTCTGTCAGGAGGCCCATGGCCCGTGCTGTACATTATTCTCTGCACTGTCCGTGATGTCTGGCATGAAGCAGCCTACCGTATGGTGCGACCCTGATCAATCACTGTACCTCACCACATCTGGCGCGCACCAGACCGGAGGCAGGTCAAAAATCTGAGAGCCAGGCCAGGGAAGGTGCTCCTCGGGCTCCTGGCCCACATGGCCCACTTGGGGGTTAGGGTTTAGGGTTTAGGATGTGGGGGACCAGGACCGTGGCATTTGGACATGTCGGTCTTGATGCCACCAGTTGCCGATGAATCCGATCTTTCAAGTCTTCAGTTCCAAGCCAACCCTGTTCCTCAGGAAATCCCATTCTACACCGTTCGTCGACCTTACATCGAAGCGCTTCGCCGATCCCGAGAAAATTTCACTGCGCATGCGTGCCTGCGGATGCGCAGGTGCTACTCCCAAGAGAGGTGCAGGGGACGATGAGGCCGATGCCTGCCAAGATGCTCGAGCCGTCTACGAGGACTAGCGCTAGGGTTCTAGGAAGCCGATGATGAAGAAGATCAGAGATAAGTTGAGGACGGCTGTCGGCCAAAAAGCCGATACGGGGATGCAATTCCTGTCTTCGGGCCTCCTTGTCCTCCTTAATGAACTGGGCCGCCTCTTCGGCCTTTGTGCTGCTTCTCACGACCGTGCCAGTAAATCCCCAGACCATGACAGCGCATCTTGACCAGGACGACAACGACCACCAAAACAACCTACGATTGGGACGAACACGACAAGCAAAGCACGGGGAAACCACAGGAGAGCCCAGGAGATGACCAGGACACCGCCCAACTGCTTTCCCAACGGTCTTCTTGGGATTCACTGGAACGGCCAACATGCTTTGCCCGATTCGGGAGCACGACCAAACTCCGTGCTTTCCCCCCAAGTTCTGGCCGGATTCCGGATGGGCAGAATGCTTTCCAAGAGTTTTCGATCCCAACAAGCGTCGCATGCATTGGAGTTTACAATGGATCTGGCCTCCCGGAGACCCGTGTCCACCGCGATTCTGCGTAAGTAGCAAAATGTGCACGGCTTCACACCGGGAGCCAGGTCCGGAGGAACGTGTTTTTTTCCGCGGGTGCCGCGACCATGCACCCCTCTTTTCCCGGAACGTTGGAACCCCAGAGTGTCATAGTGTGTACATATGTGTGCCACACTGTTCGAGGACCAAAAACCACTTCTAATAAATATGAAACAAGACTGCAGTGTCACAGCATGGGCAGCATGAGCAGTCGGGCCAGGGGACGGATAAGCACTGCCTTCGCAGCTGGGCTGCAAGAAGCACCGCGCAGCACACAAGCACTCTCTCTTCAAGCGGGCAGGTGGGCAAGATCGGCTTAGCGAAATTCTTGCATCGGCTATTCCTATTCGGTTTGTTTCGGTCGCATTTGCATGGAGGACCTCCTCGTTCTGTTGCTGCTGCTCTTGCTGTTACGATGAGCACCACCACGACTGCAGTGACGACAATAATAACGATGACAATGCACCCGAGTCGACCGACCGACCAACACACCACAGAAACAACACGTCAGGAATATCAAGACCATCATCGGTAACATAATCATCATCATCGTCATCATGGCCCATGGAAGCAACAGCTATGGTAACGAGGATGCCATCGCTGCTCACTGTCAGTAGCAATAGCAACCCGTCGTCATCTCCATCGCGACTACCATCGCCACCCAATCTTCCTCATCATCGCCATCACTGTCATAACTGAGTCATAACCATCAACAACAATCGCAACAGCCAACACATGCCAACATCATCTTCGCCCTTAGTTCCTCCTTTTGAAAACAAAGGGAAGGGCTTCGGCTCTTCGCGCTGTTTCTGGCACAAGGCAACGTCTGCATCAGCAGATTGCGTATGTGATGGCGAATCGTACAAAACTCTGCAGGTGCGATCTCCACTACTTTCGTAGACAGGGCTTCGCACCAAAGCCAGGACAAAGAATTTGGATTAAATGTTCTCCGGAGCACAGTCGTATAAGAAAGGAGAGGGAAAGGTGGGGCGCCTTGCCATTCACATCTTGTGTCTTGGCATTCGGAGAGGCAGCCCCACGATCCCATCTGCAAGAGAGACTGGCACAGCTACAACACTACGACTAAACTGGACACAACCTACGTACTAATGAGATGGGCGCAGCCTTCTGCGCTCAAAGAAGTTTTATCTGAGCAGTCACACCGCCTTACACTAGTTGCGAGGATACTACGGCGTTGTGCTCTTCTTCCATGGACTCCGAGGTGGGATTTAACGGCACCTCGATCACAATCCTGGAGTGCAAGTTCTGGCGCCGCACCAACTGCCGCAAAGAGCTGGGAACGCTGATCGGATGGTCTGTGGCTTCTTCCGTCCGGGACCAGTTCCTGACAGTCTGGGGAGGATACAGAACACAAACTAAAACACATTCATCCAAAGCCACTCTCACTCTCGCTGCATACTTTCAAATTTGGCTAAATTCCAGACCGGGATACTTGCTGGTCATCGTTAACTGCATGTCGCCGTTCGGCATGTGCAGGATCTTAGTGTGCTCGAGACAGGAGCAGAACACACTCCGTGAGCGAACAACGCCCGTGAAGGCCGCAAGGTCAAAGAGGTTCAGGACTGGCTGGCGCGGTGTGGCATTCGACTCCATCTGCATCCAAATGATCTCAACAAGCTCGACCAAAAGGTCTAGAAAAGTGGCAAAGCCCACTGCCGGATTTTTCTGAGCGTTGTCAAAGCATGCTGGCAAATAGCTGAAGACGCATGCATGATTTCGAATACCGTCTGCCAGAAAGAAGTCCGTCAAGACTGCCCTGTCCGCTTGGTTCATGTTCGCCCAGCTCAGATACAAGAGCTTCAGCCTCGGATTCCGATCGTTCATCCGACAGATGCACGCCAGGCGAGCGAAGGCAAAGTCCGCGGGTTCGTCCAAAGCCAGCTGCAGGGTCCGAGCCCAGGTACAGAGGTAGTTCCAGTATACGGATACACAGGGCTGTGATTCCAGCTGTTGGAGGGCGTGCAAACTGCTGATGACGGTTCGACCCGTGCGCTTGTTCAGGAAGCTTGAGCCGGAAGTACGGGAGCTTGCTCCGATCCCGAGTAGCGAGGCAAACTCCGAAAGCAGGAAGATCTTGAAAACCGCAGGATCCGACTCGATCTTCAGCTCCTCCTGCAAGTTCCGGATGTTCAGGGGTGTGTTCTCCCCTTGCATGAACTGGCCAATGGCAAAGACCTGATGAAGGGATGACACCTTGCACATCACGGTCCGCATGTCCAAGTCCAGCTCAGCAGCACTGGGTAAAACGTTGTGGCGGGCTCGCAGCATGTGGGTGACGGCGGCATCCGGCTGCTGATGCTTCTCGGGGAACTGCCACAGAAGCTGCTTCGACTTCGACAACCCCCTGGCTACAATCAGCACGAAGGTCCCGTAGAGGCTGCTCACATCAGACCTCACCCCGGTCCATCGGACAAACTCTTGAAGCCGTTGCCACATCTCCAGGGGCATCTTATCCCCGGACTTCTGCGGCCGGCTGAACTCGTCGAAACTGTCCTGGCAGAGTCGGAATTTAAAAACCCACAGTTTGCCCTCCCAGAAACCCCGAAACAAAAAAAGTGAAGCCCTGCCTTCTGCCTTCAACCTGCCTTCTCGGTCCTTGACCAGCCAGAGAACACTGGCCATGCAGGATAGAGCTCGATGAATGGCAGGCTCATCCACGAATGCCGAATAGCTGCCATTCTCCATTTCGAGCTCTGGGAAGAAGCGCGAAAGCTCCGCCAGCATGTGGTACCGACTTGCTACATTCTCGGGGTCTGTCTTGTTCAAGAACCTCTGCAACCACTGAGAGAAGGACTCCTTTGCCTGGTCACACGCAGGCACTACGAACTTCTCCAGAGTCTTCCGCTCGGAGATGTTCAAGATTTTGTATGCATCAGTGCTTTCACGGAGGGAGAGTACACTCTCCAAGGGAATCACGTCGTTGGCACCAAACGCTCCGCTATGGAGATCACTCTGCATTGTCTTTGCGTACTGGTATACGAACCCACAGCACTCTGGGAAATCTTTTAAGCAGTCTGCCAGCTGCATGGGATCGAGAAAGAACACATCATTGAACGAGATGCTCAAGAGCGACATGGAATGTGAAAACTTCATGAACAAGCTGATCTCAGCATAAAACTCAAAGCCGTCAACGGTGGTTTTGCTGTCCTTCCCACCCAGACTTAGCATGTAGGTGCCTGTGCAGGCAATGTACATGCCCTTGGCTTGGCTGTACCGGGCAAAGATCAACTCTCCATCCTCAAACATGTTCAACTTCAGAAGACCACAGAGCCGTGTGACAGCCTGGCCAACAACAGCAACCCCACAACCCAACCTTAGCTGAGGGGGAGAGCTCAGGGTGCTCCTAAGCGTGATCCAACTGCTTTTCTGAGCCTTCGGGGAAACCTCGAACAAGAAGTTGAACATCGGATGGGCTTTTAGTAGGGGTCCACGGCGGTCCATGTAGAGCTCGTCGACGAGCGTTTCCTGGGACGCTGTCGATATCTGTTTGTATCGGTACCGCACGGATCAAGGCCGAAAGGGGTTGCATTCAAGCCGTGGTCATTCAGCGAGAGTGACAGCATGGAACCGGCAGCAAACGAAATGGCGCATCGCTAAATCATTTGCGGCCACCAGCACTACCACAGCCAAGACCACCAGCACAACCGTCACGGCAGAAGCAACACTAGGAGTCAGAGAAACTGGCAGAGTGAGGAAAACATGCAGTAACACCACTTTTGCCGGAGACAATGATGCAGTAAGTAACAGTAACTATGGTATGCAGTAGTAGTTGTAGCAGTAGCAGCAGCAGCAGCAGCAGCAGCAGCAGCAGCAGCCGCGGCAGCGGCAGCAGCGGCAGCAGCGGCAGTAGCGGTAGTAGTAGCAGTGGTAGCAGTGGTAGCAGCAATGGTAGTAGCAGTAGCAGTGTAGGTGTAGCAGTAGCAGTAGCAGTAGCAGTAGCAGTAGCAGTAGCAGTGGCAGTAGTAGTACTAGTAGTAGTAGTAGTAGCAGCAGCAGCAGCAGCAGTAGTAGCAGGAGCAGCAAGGAGCAGCAGCAGGAGCA
>CAJNJA010084319.1:0-20564 GCA_905231915.1 Symbiodinium necroappetens
GAACGGAGCTGCTTCGGCGGGCCATTGTGTCGTGAATCCTCAAAATCCGCTGCGGTCAGCGTCCGCGTGCTTCCCCCGTCAGGCACGGCTGAGAGACCCACTTCGCGCGTCAGGTACTGTGGAAAACAAGACAGGCGAGCCAGCTCTGATTGCGGGAGGGCTCATACATGTTCCCCTGCAAAGCTCAAGAGCTGTGCACATCATGTGCACAAGAGGGATGTTATGAGAGTTGTGCAACCCCGAGTTGTGGTGCGCAAGTGGCTTCTTTTGGCCGCATTTGCCGACCAGCTTAGCCGACGTGGGTGCCCGAGCACTCCGTCACAAAGCGCTTGTAAAGCCTCGCCCGTGAAAAAGGAAAAGGAGAAAGGCCGCGACATGGACTGTGCGACGGTGCTTGCATCACGCCAAGGCTCGCAGTGGCGTGCCGCTCACGCGCTTCTCCCAGGAGGGTCCTTGGCAGAGCCAAGCGAAGCTTTGAAGCTTTCCGAACCGTATGAAAAAAATGAAAGCAGACTCAAAACACGCGCCCACGCTGGCCTGAAGGGGCCATCGGGGCAGCTCTTCAGAACCCCGAACTTCGGCGGCATGCGGATGCTCTGTGGCGGAAGCCTCAACGCACGGAGCTCTCAAACCCCCCCGCTGTTGAGGAAAAAAGCCGCGTTTAAAGCTGCGCTCTTTCCAAGGCCGAGACGATTCACCCGAAGGTGCCTGCTCAAAGTGCCAAGTCTTTCTGAAGCCGAACCGCTCTCGTTCCGGCACTGTGTTCTGCGTGCTCTCCGAGCCACATACTTGAAGGTATAGACCTCAAAGCTAGCGAAGTGGAAGACAGGTCTGTCACCCGTCGTCTTTCGCAACTGAGCTCGCGTCCATGTCTGCTTCTGCCCGCTGCACGTTGTAGCCCTCGCCTTGTCCAGGGCGTCGGTGCCTCGCTGCACGCAATCTCACATCAGCTCGCACAGAACAAAACTCTAGGGACCCCACACATCGCGCTTGTCCCCATAGGAGCGACCGTAGCGATGCAGGTGCCATTCCCTGAAGGGCATCCTTGCAAGGGGAGGCTTCTGGAGGCGCACATGAAGGCCCGCCATGCTGATATCTAGCGCACTATAAGCACCAGTTGAAACTTAACTCGCCGGGTCTGAACCACGTCACTGTGTCAGATTGCTATTGTAACTGTTAACTTGCCCCTTATTGCGTAGACACGCACCTTGCACAAAATCTTCTAGACTGACTGCTGCTGTGTAGGTCTTCTGTTTTTAATCCAGGTCCCGGGACTCGGTGGCAAGTGGTTGCAGGCTCTTCATCTTGCCCTGTGCTGTCGTTTGGCACAACTCTGCCGTTCCCACACAGATCAAAGCACAGCACGTAAAACAACGTGCAAACTATGCATCTAACTGTGCCATCCGGGTAACGTCTCAATGTGAATGAACTCGTTCTCCTGGGCTGACTCCGTGATGTAGAACCATCTCACCTTGCGGCAGACAGAGCCGCGGAGCCACGGAGCCAAGGGGCCAATCAACCTACTTGCAGTCTGGTAGCTCCAACAGCACCCTTGCTTGAGGAGACCTGGGCTTGACGCGGCCCCCAAGGCCCCCAGACTTCCCCTTCCCAATGCGCATCGAGACACCTTGACCAGACCTCCGGGCTTCATAAAGGAGCGCAGAGCTCTGAAGAAAAGTCTCATGAGGTTCTCATGGCGCCAGTTGACGCATGGATGACCTCGGAACCATTCCGGTTTCGCGGCCTTACCAAGAACGAATCACTACAGTAGGTCACTAGGTCGCAGACCGTCGAAGAAGCCACTGACGGCACCCGCGTGAGGAAAGTTGTAGTACACTGCACCGAGGCTGCCCTGTGAAAGCAAAGCTGCCGCTCAACAAGAGGTTCTGAAAGAATCCAAAAACAAAAAACAAAGGCGCTCCGGTAGCAACGGTTCAGACAGTCTTGCCAGTTGCTTGTAGATGACACTCAAGGTTCATAGGAGAAGGGTTGCAGTGGCCTCCATGCCGTGGAACCGGCTGTCAACTGCAATCCGAGTGCAGTCCACACCATGGTAGACCTGCTGCCGCAGACTTGCAGATGTCCACGCCACGGTCTCCACACCTCACGGCTCGCGGAAGTAGCAGCAGGCCTCGGAACAGAGGTCCTCCAGCGTCTTGATTGTAGAATCGATTTCCTGGCAGCTGTATGATCACAACAGGAATCCGGTCAGCGACGAAGCGTTTTCCGATTTGGCGAACACTAAAACGCCGGAGTTGTGAAGCCGCGGTAACAGTGCATCAAACATCACGACGCTCAGGGTTCGTCATGCGTAGATGCAGACGTTTTGCCTGGTAGCGTTCTCGAAGGCATTCGAGGGTCTCAAACGTAGTTGCAATGACTCTTCCCACATGGCCCAGTGCCTGCACGAATTGCCCGGGCACGAGACCGAACAAGCTACATTACATGCTGACATCGGGGATGTGACCTCTCGGTGCTTTGCCAACATCAGTGCCTCAGTAGCAAAGAAGGCGGGAAGCTGCATGGTCGCGAGGTCGCGCGAGTGTGCCGCCAAGCCACGAAGCTAAGGTTAGCATCCCCAAACACCGCAGCATCTGCCAAGGGATCAATGAGCTCAAGCCGGTTGAACCTGAGTCAGAGATAGTCGGAGAAATGGTCGAAACCCTTCCGAAGCAGGTCGACTGCTCAAAGCTCCACGTCCTGATTTGATCCATGATCCAGGCGGTGCTCAACATTATCTAACCCTATATGCCCATCAACTCGTCCCGTCAAACTGGCATGAATGACATCTTCGATGCAAGCGGCCGCGAGATCACATGCACTCCTGGCTCATCTGGCAGAGTGCCTTCTGTGATGGATTCGTCAACCACGGAGGCACTGGCCTGTGGGAGGAAGTCCTCAACGATATGGTGTGTGCGACATGCTCCATAAACTGCAGTCAAGCCGGCATGCCCCGATGTCCTCAAGCGATGTATCGCCGTTGAACTCCTGTTCGAACATTGCAAGAAAGCCCGCCTGTACTACGAGTGCAGTGAAGTCATCCCTCCTGCATGACGTACCGCAGCTCTTTGTGAGTCATTCTTCGTAGCATTGCCTGCGGACGGACTGCAAGGTAGAAGTATAAGTTCTTCTCCCGCGGCTATCGAACTCTCTTGCCTCCTCATCCACGTTCATTTTCCATCTGTGTCTGAATGACAGAACAGAATCAGCAGATCCACCACCCGGGCCCACTCCTTAGGTGCAAGGGGTCTTCAGCCCTTTCCGACTTGGACTTGGCCACTTGGCTACTCCCCGCCCAGCCACGCTCTTTGATTGCGGCAATCTGGCAGATGATCAGCTCTCCGGGGCCTCGCATCCTCGGTGCGCATACCCCGCTCCGCTCCGCATCGCTCCGCCCGTCCTTTATCTCTCAATTGCAGCATGGTGCTGATTGAACTTGTCGGGGACGTAGGAGTCGTCCAACAACTGGTAGAAGCGATATGACAAGGATGCAGCACGTGCAACATGTGCAGCTCAGCCTTAAGCTCGTCCGGCGTCAGGGTCTCTAGAACGTGCCTGGTCACCTTGTCCTCCGTCCAGGCGCGAAGACGGAATGACACAGTGCGACGGGCTCGTGCAAACAAAAAGGTGGTGTACCCACAGCCGGATTCGTGGCCCTGGAAGGTTGTTGCTGGGGTTGAAGCGCTCTGAGGTTCAAGTGTTTGGAGAGACAAGCCTTGAAACGTTGCAAGCCTGCTCTGACATATTCCACCATGATCTCTCCTGTAGCAGCCCCCAGCGGGTCAGCAGCTGCTGGATTCTGGCCTGCCGCAGCATGCTCTTGGGCCCGAAAAAACGAGAGTATGTTCTTGAGAACAGCCGGAGATTGGCCTCATCAGCCGCGGGAGTTGCTGAGTCCTGGAGAACCAATTTGGGCTCGCGCAACAACCCCAGCCGTTTGTTGCCTCGCCTTTTTGGTACGCCGCTTCTTGCCGTTCAGAGCCTCTTCTGGCGCCTGCCAGCAAAGGACTGATTGCGGGCCCGGTCAGGTTTACGACTTTACGCCATTCTCATGTTGTGGCTTGTGGGGGCGGCCGAAGGTGCTTCTGCTGAACTCGCACTGTCTGTTAAAGCTCGGCGCTGCGCCTCGTCGTCTTGAGACAGCAATCGCTTGAGTCGCAAGGTGCCTGAACAGGTCTCTAAATCGGAGATGCCTGATTCCAAGACCATCGAAGGCAGAGGGCTGCGAATTGAAACAGCTTGGCGAGGCCTTCAACTGCATCCATGAGGTGATCTTGCACTCCTTCGTTGTCCTCACGTGCAATGGAGCTACGGAGGCCAAGGTCCGGCAAGCTCCTGCAAAAGCTGCCTCATCTTCGTCGTCATCCACGACTACGGCCTGATGGTCAACGCACACCGCAATGCAACATACATCAACATGCTGCAACCAGCGCCCTGCTCTTTTCGTCCTTTTCTCAAGCAACGGCAACGCGCACGGCGCACCTCTTGGCCTTCCTCCACACCGAGCTCGGCGAGGACCTCCTCCTCGAGCTCCAGCTGCTCCTGGGCTGAAAAGAGAGAGCACCATCAAACAGGACATGGCCAATTGCCGGCAGCTCCTCCGGGAGCTCCTGGAGCTCCGCCTGGAGCTCACCGTCGGCCTCAGCGGCCTCAACCAAAGCTTCAGCCAGCTCGGGGTCCTCAGGACGGGCCACGCATGGCCACGTACCCATGTGCTGCACTCCATGTCGCCGTCCTCTGCTAGGGCGGCTTCTGCCAGCAAGAGCTCTTCGACGGCATTGCCATCCTCAGCAGCCTGGACTCCGTCCACGACTTCGGACTCCTGCCGAGTGTGCGAGGCGTCGTGCAGTAGGCTGCATGTTTTCGGCTACAGCAACTGCCTCCAGAGCTTTCTCAAGATCACCGTCATGATACTCCTAGAGAAATCATGAGAAATCCCACTACCGGGAGTCCGCAAGACTCGAGTGCTGCCAAGATGTAGAGGCCCGCACCTGAACCGCTGCTACATCCACTCCGCTTTCAGAACTCATCTCGAAGACCTGACAGGGTCCGCCACCGTGCATCACAGCACTTCGGACAAGATACAGATGCAAAGGTCCGCGGCACCTGCCTTGCAGCTCCGCGTGTGACTCTGAACTTCGTTCAAAGCTTCATGTCCATTGCTGTCAACTCACCCATAAACTCGCTGCTTTGAGATGCCCCCTTTCGCCTCGCTGACCTACGAGTATAACGAAGCTGACATCACGAGTGATCGAATCTTCCAGTATCTTCCAGTGTTCAGCTGACACACAGCCCTGGCAAAGTTACGTTGGACATAGGTCTTGAGATTGAGACTTTGCGGTTGCGACAATCCAATCGCCTTGACATCAGGAACAAGCTTGGCAAAGCGGCTTGGCTAGCATGCTCTGAATGCAAGACCGGCATTCTCATTGTCGTGCTTCTTTGCTCTGAGCTTGTGTCAAGACTGAGCTTCATAAAATGCCGAGGAGGCATGTTGAGCTGGTTCTAATCCTGACTACAGCGCGTCCATCAACTCAGGTGATGAGGTGGAGGCGCGGGGAAAGCAAACCAACTGCGGCTAATCAGAGCTGATTGCTTCTCTTCCGCAGCGAGAGAACTAGCTGCGCTTGTCGGTGAAACCATGTGCTTATGGTCATGAAGACTTATCACAAGGGATCAGCCTCATGCTTCAAGGATTAGCAGAAAAGACCGCTAGAAGTCTTCAGGACACATGCGGAGCTGCGTCGTCGAGGCTTTGAGAGTAGTTCGAAGAGACACGTGAGGAGCAGGAAGTCACGAGGCCATCCGAGGAGGAATCTAGCCTCGAGAATCAAGCACACTCCAACGGCACATCCCACCAAACAATGCCCTGCCGCCTTTGCCATACGATTTTCCACCCATCATTGGCCTCCGCTCAATGTCGCGTAGGACCGGCAAACATGCACAGCATCGCTGAGAAAGATGCATCTTGCCACCCATCATGGGTCCTTTACCTGTTCACAAGTCACGACAGTGAAGCCATCGTCCAGTACTGATTAGTGCGCACGCAACAGAGGACCAATCTGCCGTGCCTCCACAAAGGCCACCTTTCCCACCGAAGCCCTAAGAAGTGCACGGCAATAAATGACATGCCTGCAATTTGAGAGAGGGACTTCCGACAAGCTCTGAGACTCTTACGCCTTTGCCCATGCAGCCACAACCTCCTTTCCCACCGCATGGACCGGGGCCACAGCCCCCGCAGCAGCCTCCACCACCGCCATATCCTCCAGACTCGCCACCATACCCGGGACCATTTGGAGGGGGGCCGCCAGGAGGACCGCTCGGAGGACCGCAGCCGCTGAGCTCGCCAAAGCAACAACCCCCTCCCTTGCCGCCCTTGCTTCCGCAGGGCCCGCAGCCACCAGGGAAACCTCCTGGCACATCAAAGCGCACGGCCTCATGCCCTCTGCCTATGCCACAAAAACCTGCCAGCCTCCACATCCGCAGCCACCTTTGCCTCCTGATCAGCATAAGACGTGGCATAGCATCGTCTGAGCGACTTGACACAGATTTGTCTGAGCCGGCAAAGCTCCTTTCATGTCTCCTTTCATGTCACCCATCATCATGCCACTTGGCGGAGGCATGGCGCTGAGTGGTTTGGGTGGACCTCTGCGAGTTTGGCTAACACAATTCACACATTCAGGAAGGCGCTGCAAACTTGGTGCCTGCAGCCTTTGTGAAGGTCTTGTTTTGCATCTCCTCTTTGGTCGGAATGGCCTACAGGGATACCAGCTGCTGTCAATCCAGCATGGGCGGGGAGTGCAAGAGGTACAAGTACAAGTCCAACCTGCATCTTTGGATGGCCTTCCTCACCACATGATATGCTACGATGAACCCATCGCATCCACAGAAGGTAACACAGCTGTGCACTCTGTGCGCTAGTGTCCAGACACGAATAATTCAGCTAGAGGTGCTGCCAATCCGGGCACAGGCACTGGCACACCCATCATTTTGGGAATGCCTTCCTGATACTTGCAGAAAGCATGAAGCGTCCTTGTGCGACTCCATGCACCACTTACCACTGGCTGTGCGAACAAGGCTCTAAGCCAGGACAACCACCGCAAGGGCCGCCAGCACCGCAGCCAGCGGGCTCCGCTGGCGGCTGTGGCTGCGGCTGCGGCTGCGGCTGCGGCTGCGGTTGCGGCTGCTGTTGCTGAGGCGGAGGCTTGAAAACAAGGGCCGCAGTGGCCTGTTCCAGGAACTCCTGGCAGAAAGGCTTCCAGGATGCACAAAACAATCAATGTCGGTGCATTTCTGTCCTGCTGCGCCTCTGGGGCGACCTTCGGAAGCCACCTTTGATAGCATTGCCACAACTGCTTGACTGCCAAGAAAAACTCGTGGTGCTCTGCGCTTGCACTTGTGATCCGGTGGTTCTGCCGGAGCACTCCGACATGATCTGCCGCATTTCTTCAGCTGCCTGGTCTTTTCCCATCAGGGTATTTCGGACGGTCTCAATCGCCTTGCATAGAGACGCAAACTCAACGCATTCCCTGCGGAATGCCAGGCCCATAGATACTCGGACCAGGCCTTCGAAACTCGAAAGCGAGCTACTTGTTCTTGCTGCTTCCTGTCGTGGCAACATGACATCAGATTTGTCCCCCGACACGCGCAAGAAACACTGCAGAGAGCTTCGAGCCTCTCTAGATCAGTCATCTGATTTTCTGCCTTTTTCAAGGCCTCTTCGCGCTCTCTTTTCAGAGCAGCCTCTTTCTCCTGTCGTCAGGGTGCCAGAGCAAGGGACTGCCTAGCGGCTAGCGGTCCTGGCCTCTCGAGCCTTTCGATCCTGCTCGGCAATCTTGTCGGCATGGTTGCGGTGCGTCCAGTTGAAAACCTCTCCAATCGGCTCTTGCGCACATGCTGAAAGACTTGACCCTCGTCTCTCTAACTTCAAATCGTCGGCGGCTGTCCCTTGAGGATAAGACTCGGAAACATCCCATGCATCCAGAGGAACCGTTGCCGGTCGCATTGGTGCCGCCATCATCGGTGCAGGCGCCGCCGCCGGCATCGGCGCAGACGCAGGCTCAGGTGGCGGCGCCGGCGCAGACACCGGCTCGGGAACCACCTTACTGGACACCAGCGGCCAGAGGGGGATGTAGAATGCCAAGTAATACAGCGTAGTATAAGGCGAGGTTAAGTCAGGTAATGTAATCTGCATGTATTGTTCATTACGTGCTTACGTGTTCGTGTGTGTGTGTGTATATATATATATATATGTATGTACTGTATGTATGTATGTATGAATGAATCAACAGCACATGAGCAGACCAAAAACACTTAAACAAACAAATGCACAAACACTTGGTACCCATCAAAACACACGCCAGAGCTCGTTTTACATCCAAACAGAACAGTTCCGACACCGATTCGGCTTCTGGATCGGGGTTTGGGGGCAGTAAAACAAATGTCTATACTTTTTCTCAAAACACATTGGATGAATATACAATCCCCACACATGTGCTAGCACTTGTGATTGGAGTTCCTAGCACCGCTAGCCGCCCGCGGTAGATGCGGCAGTTGTGGCTCCCGCCCTAAGGCAGTGTGCCCTAGCGGGACTAAACTTGCATTCATTTCCTCAGTCCCGCTCGGGCAAATGCAACCAAGATCAAAACTCTGGCCTCGACTCTTCTTTCCTCTTGTCTGGTTTCGGACTTATCCTTCCGATCCTGGCAAGCTTGGCAAGTGCTCACCGTGTGCAAGGCATCTGAGATGGCCTCGTCTTTCTGCGCTCCTAGCACGAAGCCAACAAGCGGCCGGTCCTTGGAAAACAAAGGGCCTCGAGTGCCCAGAGCTGTCCTACGTTCCTTCAGCCTCAAGACCTGGAAACCCGAGCTTGAAGATTGACTTCTAAACAGCCTTGCAGGAATCAGGAAGAGTCGGAGGGAGGGGAGGCACGGCTTTGGGGGGGTGGCATAGCGGCAAATTCAGTACGTACTGCTGCTTCTGGGCGGCGACAGTCTTTGCGCGCGGAGCCTTCTGTTCGCGGTTCTCCCGGCGCTCCTAGAACGTCCGGGAACAAAGCGCTAAAAGCGGCTAAACCACCAGCAAGGGAGCAACACCTGAAACCACCTGAAACCTTCAAGAAGCGAAGCTCGAGCCTTGGGTGGGGACGGCGGCTCCGGGCTTGGCTGCCGCTGCTCCTCAAACGATCGCGCGAGCTTGCAGGCCGGCAGAGGCCCTCTGCTCTGATCCCCGTCCTCCTCCGGAGGTGAAGGTGGTGGCTTCGGTGAGTCTTTTTCAGGCTCCTCCTCGCCGGAATGTCTTTCAATCTGCGAACCCAAAATGCGAAACAGCCCCCAAGCCTCATCCTCGTCTTCCTCCTCCTTGTCCTTCTCCATTGATGCATCGGCATCCTGTGAGAAAAAGCACCAGGCTCGACTGTGAGTGCATCAAAGCTGCTGCCTCGTTCTTCTCTTCCCTCTCATCGCGTTCATCCTTCTCGTCCTTCTCATCAGTCTCATCCTTCTCGTCCTTCTCATCCTTATCCTTATGACTTATGAGTTCAAGCAGTGAGTCGCACACAGCTTGGGATAAACCCTTGCAGGCTGAGCTTCATCCTCCTCCTCTTCTTCCGGCTTCTCCTGACCCACAGTGCTCATTCTTAGCGACATCTTGATGCCCTGTGCGAAATGCCTGTGACTTGCCGTTTCCTCAACCCTGCCCGGAAACTAAAGACCTCCCAGGCCTCCATGGCAGCATCCTCTTCCGCGTCGACCTCCGCACCTTGAAGCAGCATGATTGGGCTTGCTCAACAGCACTTGCTTTCTTGGGCGCACCTTCTCCTCCCTTGGAGCACTGCGACCTTGGCATCTCTGACCACAGCAATTAGTGTAACCCGCTGACAAGAAGTCGCCCCCCCCCCCATCTACTTTGCCCAGCTACAAAGTGAGCACAGTAGTCGCGATTGGCTTCAAGCCGAGGCACAGGGGGCGGAGGCCGTGCTCTTTGGCCTTGGCCTCCAAGGCTGCTCCGGCCTCGTCCTGGAGCTCTGCCTCGAGCTCGCCTGCAGAGCGATGCAGAGCGCAGAGGCTCCGAGTTTTGGGAGTTGGCTCCGCTTTCTCGCGCCTGTGAGCGGGAAGTGCTCGCTAAGAGCCGTCTCCAAGGACTGCAAAGCCTCAATTCTTGACACATCTTCCATATAATTACTCCGACATCTGCGAAAGCGTAACTCAGTCCGATCCGACGACCAGAGTGAGACAGAACTCGCAACTGCACATCCCGTGCGCCTACAAGATGAGACATGAAGCAGGGGATAAAGCACACAGCCCGCCTCTATGATGGTTTCAGCATCGCAGCTTTTCATGCCTTTGACAGCTCTCAGGACCTTGCAACACTGCAGAGAAACTGCACGCACAGAAAACTTACACGTCTCCTGGCCCATTACGGTTGAAACCGACATCTGTGCGACCGACCTTCAAAGATGCCTTTTGGCTCACCTGCCGTGGCAAGTGCTTTTTCTTGCTTGAAAAGTAAACAGCAGACTACCCATCCGGCAGGAGGTGAATAGTGCCGGAGACTGGCGAAGTCGCAACGCTCCCTTGACCACCTGCTCCTTCTCCTCGTCGCTCATTTCCTCGAGCTGGGCCTCGATGGCCTCGCCATCCGGCTCCTGCAAGCGCTGGAAAAGCCAAGCGGTTCGCCGCCTCTTCTTATTGGCTTGCAAGCATCTTCCTAGGCGACAGCACCCTTGCAATCAAGCTCGTGAAACTTCCACCGTCGAATGAGATCGCGGATCTTTCTGGGGGTGACAAAGGGAGCCTCCCACGTGCATTGCTCTCTGCCTCTTGGTTTCGGTGGGTCAAAGGACGAAGGAGGTTCCTTTGTCCCGGAAGCTTGCACACACCCACATTGCTGTCTCTCGGAAGGGACAAAACGTGAGTACCCAACTGTACCGTACGTTGAACAGAAGGTGGTATGACCGGGCGCTTGCAAACACGCGCTCCTCAAGGGTTCTCCTTGCCCCAAGCTTCTCGAGGTCTTCTGTGAAGGTGCGGCTCCTCATAACCCGGCTCTTTCACGAACGAGAGAGAACAAGAACGAGCAGCACCAGGTCTACATGGCCGAGCTGCTGTGTAGCGCATTCTTCAATCTTGCCTTGGGGCACTTTTTGGTCTGTCTGACGACATCTGACGATAGAAACTCCGCCTGCTCGTTAAGCCTTCGACGCTCCAGCTCGGCCACTTCCTCCTCTTGCTTCCTCTGCTCCTCAGGTCGATGCTAGTGAGGAAATCCCTGCTGAGCTGCTACGCCACGCTGCCTCTTCCAGCACGGCCTTGGCTGATCTGCTCTCCTCCTGCAGAGCTTCCACCTGTTCAGCGGTTCTCCGAAGGCTTCGGAGTCTGGCGGACTCTAGCGGCTTAGCGGGCCTGCGAGTGAAGCTCCTGGCTCTTTTGTCGGAGGCCAGCACCTGATGAGACGGGACGTTACCAGTACTTGCAGACACGGGCCTACCAAGTGCATCAAGCCACGGCGGCTGGTCAACGACTCCTTGCGCGAAGTCATGGGCTGTGGTTCTTAACTTCAACAGAAACCCCAGCGCGTGAAATTCACTTTGTGGGACTAGCCCCCAAATCTGCAAAGTCCAAAAAGTATGTGAAAGTCAAGTCAAACAAACTTCCAAAGGTCCTGCTCTTCGCCAAACTGACGATCAAACTCGTCAATGTCTTTCTGGACGCTGTCCAACTTTCCTGCTGCACGCTTGCTGCCGCAGCACATTCCTCCACAGCTTTTGCGCGCCTTGTCTGTCCGCCTCGATTCGGCGAAGCTCCGACATTTTCTCCTGGAGGACACGTCAAGGAATGGGCGGCACAGCTGATGACAAACAGAGAGAAAGAGAGAGAGCGCGAGAGTCAAACGTGTCAGTCTGCAGTTCAGCTCCGTTCCTTGTGACGCTTTTGCTCCTGGCGTACAAACATCACAAAAATTGGCTGCCACTCTGCCATGCTTCGTTGTGTTTTTTCAAAAGCATGCAAGCATGGCCTTGGCCATGGCTTTCCGTGTCTCTTCGAGCTCGGACTTGAGCTCTTCCTTACTCTTCTCTCTGTTTTCCTCGGTTTTTCGCAAGGGCAAAAAGGAGAAGGAGAGCGTCGTTTTGTGAGCAGAGTTCGCGATTCCTTTTCAACTCCAAGTCACCGCCTCCTGACGGCGCGTCTCTTCTTGGTCATTCCACCTGAGCCGTGGCAGAGCCGTTGCTGGGCTGGCATATAGACATGTGGACAGGTATCGCAGGCGCAAGATCCACAAGATTAAAATCCGCTGAGCCAAGCTAAGTGTTGTTTGCAGCGCTGTGTTTCTAGCATCCGAGGACATACTTGCACAAGCGAGATTGCAAACGAAAGGCTTGGCTTGAGAGGCTGCTTCTTCGCTTTGCAGTTCCTCGCACTCTGCTTGGAGTTCGGTCAGTCGTCGTTGACCTCACTTCCGAAGTTCAAGACAATCGTGGCATCGCAAGGCTTTCTGGCCGCAAGAGCAACCGCGTACAGCCCAGTTTAGGCAACGACGATCTTCCTCCTCCTGCTCCAGGCGAGCAGGGAGCTCAGAAGACTTCTGCACCAAAACCTGGCAACGTTCGCGGCTCTGGCTCTTGGATACGGCGCAGCATTGCAGAAGCCTCCTTTTGTCTGCTAATTTCCGCAGACTCGGATTCCAGGGCGGCAATTTGCACCTGCACAAGCTGCAACCTCGACAACCACGACCCAGGGCATCCTGCTAAACGACGTCCCTGCCTGCAGACCTTGACAGCAGCTGTGGTTTACTGACCACTGCAGCTCTGGCTGACTCTAGCTGATACGCACGCACACACACACACATCGTAAATGAAGAATCAGACATGAATGCAGCCGAAGCAGCTTAAAGCTTTGATTTCAGCCTTTAGCAGCTGCCTTTTGGCGCGCCTGAAACAGGAGACGTCAGGTCCGGACAATCGGCAACGCTGGCTGTGCTCGCTTGTGACATCTAACAACTCGGCAACTTGGTGGACGCCTGTCTCTTCTGAGCTTCTCGGCGATCTCCTCAACAACACAAGGGTCGGAGCAGCCATAAACACTGCCACAGCACACCCACCTTCTCAGACTTCCCGTTAGGCGGAACAGGCGCCTGCCGCATGCACAACGAGCTGAACCGAACACGGCATGTTCACAAATTATGCCAGATGAGTTGCCTCGGCTTAAGTTTTCATCGACACTTTCATGCAGAAACATCAAGTTTCCATGAGCCGGACCGGGGCTGCACCGCAGAGACTCGTAACGTGGACCGATGCCTTACTGGGCGGAGTCTTCTTGGTGTCCTCCTCCTCTTCCTCGTCCTGCAGATGACAGCAGCAGGGCAAAACGGTTCTGGCGATGAGGTGAAGGGAAATGTCCTCCTTCTCGTCCTCGTCCTCATCGTCCTGCCACAGCGCTAGCCAGACGCTAGACTGGAAGCCATGTCTTGTTGCGACATCCCACTTGAAACTGCCTCCTTCTTGTCATCCTCCTCCTCTTCCTGTTCCTGCACCAACAGGTTGCCAGCAAATTAAGTGAGACATGCACCCTCCTACCAAAGCTTCTGCACGCCTCCTCTTCCTCTTCATCATCTTCATCGTCGTCATCTGATTCTCTCTTTCCTCGCATGCACAGGTATGCTCCAATGGATGATGGGTGTCAAACCACCCAACACCTCGGTCCTTTTCGTTTACCTCGAGCAGACTTCTCGTCACCCTTTTTTCTGTTCTTTTTGTCTCCCTGTCGGGGTCGTTTCCTGCTCCTGTGCTTCGGGTGCACAAAGTTACATCAATGCCCCGACATGTCTCGACAGTTCACTCGGCAGTGCTGCACACTGCAACTCCTCTGCTCAGGTTCAGAGGATTCTTGACCTCGGGATGACGGAAGCTTGCTGCAATGCCACGGACGCATGTACAGCAGAACATGAGCCGTTTACATGGGACACTTGACAACAATGCCGAGCTACTATCGTCTTGATCGCCGGTCCTCCGGCGCTGGTGTCTGATGTATGCAGTCATGCGGAGCCGCATGCGGAGCCGCGAGGCTTCAAAGCGCTCCTGTCATCCCTGCGATCTCCTCGCCGGCCTTCTCTACGACCACGGTCGTCACGGCGGCGGTCGTCGCGACGATCCCGGTCATCCCGGCGATCTCGGTCGTCGCGACGATCACGGTCATCTCCTCGGTGCAGCTGTCAGCTGCGTGCATGCAGAAGACGGAGGGTCCTGTCTTGCCGCAAAGCGATTGGGCAATTCCAGGGGTCCTGCTCTGCGACAAGCTATTGGGAAAGTAAGTTGCAGGGCCCCTGCTGGTTTAGCAGCGAAAGATGTTGAGGAATTCCAATTTGTTGAGTCCGGCTTTGCAGCAAGTATTTGGGGAATTTCAACTGCAATCGGTGAAATCCTCCAATTGCAGAATCCTGTCTTGGGGCAAGGCTGCTGGAGAGGTGCAATTTGCGGGACTCGTGCCACTGGGGAATTCCGTTGAAGGGTCCTGATGTGCAGCGTTTGCCTGGGGCTTATTGCGTCTGAGGGAAAAGATCGGACAACCTGCACTCAATTTTTCAAGCTTTAATTGGTCTGCAAATATGATGCGCGGACGAGGGTCTTGAAAAACTGGTGCCGTCAACTTTTGCAAACGTGGTGATGGGAGGTGAGTTTGTAATTCTTGCAAGGGAGGGTCGCAGCTACCCTTCATGAACTAATCGTGCATCGACTTTTGTGAACGTGGTGATGGAAAAACTCGGCAAGCAGAGCAATACACAGGAAGCGGAAAGGAGTGAAAGGAAGGTAGAAAAAGCAGAGAAGCAACAAGCAGGAATCAGGAACAAAAAGGAGAGCAGGAAGCGGAAACCTGACATCGGAAAACAAACGCAGGATCCAACAACCAGGACACATGGGGCAAGCACCAATGATGAAAGAACGATGCCTCAAACGTGATCTACTCTAGTACGCATATGGCCAGACTAAAGACAGGTCACAGGAGAATTTGATGGCATCCAGGCTCCGATCTTGCTCACGGCTCGGCTTCCTACGTATTCTATCCTGCTAGAAAGCAGGCCTGAAGCCTGCAACCCAGCTCCTTCACAAAGCGCTGACAACTTACTATCCAAGGGGCGCCGCGCATCGTCTCTGCGGGCATATCTGCCTCGTCTCCGGTCGTCGTGGCGTGCTCCGCCTCGACGTCGATCGTCTCGCCGATCGCCTCAAGGCTCCCCATGGTTCCGCACGCCTTCGGCCACCCTGAAAGCAACGTGCCTCAGCCCCTGCACTGCCCTGCACCCCTCCACCGTCCAGCAAACTGAAGTCAAGCTGCGCGAACGCGATCGCCTTCGAGACCTAGTTCGCGACCTTTCCCCATGACATGAAGAGGCGTAAGCTGTTTCACTTGAAGTACCAGTACCAGTCACAGGCCTCTGTCGCCTGCCTCGAGGCTCCTCCTCGTTTTTGGATTTGGCCTTCAGACTTCAGATCTTTAAGCACATGTGGAGCTATGTGGACCGGCTTTCCTCATCATTCCATTCAAATCCAAATCCAAGAAGCAGGACGTTTTTCGTCTGCAGCTTTTTTCTCTCTGGGAGATTGGCTCTCCTCCTGTGCAGGGACATCCGTCAATCCATCAGCAAATACGCGAGAACTCGTGGAATGCCCTTGGACACAATTTGATAAACTTCATGCAGTTTAACAACAGATGGCTTCCAGACAAAACATGGCACCTAGCAACAAAGAAGTGGAAACCACTCTTGTGACCATGTGACCCAGACCTCGGCATCAGAACTTGCCTGGGCTTGCACTGCAAGGGCGCAAGGGTGTAACTGGCTGCGAATTCTGCGAGTGCTCTTCGAAAACCCGCAAACAACTCGCAGCTCCGGCCCAGGTGCGTCTGACTTTGCTTTTTTCTTCTTTGTCGCCATGACGAGGACTATAAGCTAACCGCAAAGAAGTGAGCAAAAATGCTTCATGACACAGGGTCAATGCATCTCCTTGCATCGCGACGCAAGCCCCTTGCACCTGGCTCAAGAGACGGGCACGGCGGACTTGATCACTCGCCACTCGCGGTCGCAGGTCAAAAGCGCTCACCCTCACCAGTCCCAGCAAGTTGCTGAGGCCCGGCTCGGCAAAGTCTAAACGTTTGCAGTGGGAAGCAGTGGGACCCTTCACGGCTGAGAGCATGGCTGGGCCATGCCCTGGGTTCACTGTCGGAGCGCCCTGTGCACAATCATTGGCGCACAAACTATGTTCGCGTTGCCCGGGGGAGCATTCGCTCTTTGTATAAAAGTTGGACTGGGAGTCAACTTGTAATGCTTCCCCTGACTCAAGGCTGCCCTGCTGAGCTATGAATACAAAGGGCAGGCCACTAGAACCCGTGTCAACCCTCTCCATGCCTCGTGTGGCCAGAGACAGAGTCCTTCGGATCTCAGAAAAAGGCTCTCGAGCTCGAGGTAACTCCAAGATGCCAGGCAAAGCCAGGCACATGCCCTGAATGGACAGCCAACCACGTGGCCTCTGTACAGCATCCGAACGGATCAGAAAGGATCAGAATGAGACTAGAGCTTGATCTTGGCGGGATCCCAAGACGAAGGATCGAACATGCTGTGAAGCCCGTCGAACATACTGGAAAAGGTTGCGCACATGCCGCTCGTCAGCTGTGTTTCCAACTCCCCGTTACCAACATAGTTCTTCCGCCACATCACCCGTGGCTCGTCCGACTCGTAAGGCCTTCGGCCGTGCGCGACGGCACGATTGTCGATAACCAGGATCTCCCCCGGCACCAGAGGCACCACCAGCTGATGCACCTCCGAATTTAAAGGCACTAATCGACATCTGATAGGGCAAACAAACGGTTGACCGGCTACCCCTCCGTGCCTCTTTCCGGGCGACCGCATCCATCTGCTCGTAAGAAGGCTTCACTTCTTCGGCCACATCGCCGAGGCAACCATCATTGCAGCGCCAGCGCACCTGTAGCCACCCAGAGTCTTTGTCTACCCAGAACAGAGGTATGGAGCTGACTTTCATCCAGGATCCATCTCCGGCTGGTCTGCGGCCCATAGAAACCATGCCGGGCTGCATCAACGTTCTCAGTTCCTCGTTGGAGAGAGCCGCCACAAGATCCGCGCCAGAAACCAGCACAGACTCACCGCCACCAGAGGGGGCAGATTGGCGACACTGCAACGTAAGGAACCTTAGTCTCCCGAGGTCCCAAAAACAACGCTGCGCGACATGGTTCATGATCTTGAAGCCGGAATGTATCTGTGGTAGAACTGCCCTGCAGTCCGCTCTAAGAAAGTGCTTTCGATGACAAACTGACCAAATTGCACCGAGGAGCGCGGAAGGGCTATCTGTGTAAGCGTCGTCCGTGTGAGGCAAGTGTTCCTTCTTCGGGTTCGCGGTGTTGATGCTGGTCGGCTTGGCGGGATTGATCTCTACGATGCCAAACTCATTCATGGCATCATGATGTATGTAGCGACCGAACCATCGGTCCAAAGTCTTGTATGCTGGCAAGCCATCGTCAAAGTCTTCTTGAACGAGAACAGTAGCACCGTATCGATTCATCATGAAAACGAACTCGTGCTGCTCTTCGTCCGTGATTTTTGCGATGGATTTCACTCGTAACCTTGTATACAAACCAAACTCACGACAAGCTGTTGATAGAAAGCCAATGACACTGCACAGGTGCACAGCTACAGATAGACAGAGACACGTGCAGAAAGCTTGCAAACAGACTGAACATTCTCTGGCTGATCCTTGCACATCACGGTAACCGGAGCGTGTCTGGGTCGTTCGGAAGCACTTTCAAGTCATCACGAGAGCCATCACGTGGCAAGACTTCTTGCAAGGGTACCGCGGGTTTCCTCGATTCACCTGTCATGCAGAAGCCATTGCGGCATGACATGCAAGCCAGTTGAATCTACCCTGCGAAACCTTGCTAAGGTCGGACCCTTTGCAGCAGGACCTGCGCTCGAGCTTGCTTCCGCCATTTTGCTGAAATGTCTCATTTGCCCAGTGCCGCATGGCGGGTGCTCGGGAAAGCGACTTCCCAACGCAGCCACTCCAGGCACTCGGGATCCACGCCGGAGCGCTTGTAGAAGCTTCATTCCGCCCTCGATAAGTTGAACCTCATCACAGAGACTGCAGGTCGCAGGCACAGACACAGCTTGAAACACTGGCTGAGGCCCACACTGGTGGCACGTGAAATCAGCACAACACCATGATTTTCATACCATGATTCTTGAACATACAAACAGCATCTGAACATGCATACGATTTTGGCAGCATTCAATGCACGAGAAACTCAAAGGTTCTGCAGCCCAAAATCAGCAACTGCGGCATGATCCCGAAATTTAGACTTTTCGAATCTTCCGGCTTTGATTTCGGACTTCTGCTGCGCAGTTTTGATTTCGCATGCTCACAAGACACCAAACACAATTGGATTCACATCGGAAGGCACACAGCTACATTGTGGTTTTGATTGCTTTAATTTCTCATGCCGACAGGCGAAGAGACAACACGTACATCGCAACTGAACACTGCCCATGCAGGATGTGAGACTGATGCACACGCACTCCCTCGTTTTCGAAGCGTAAGAAAAGGGGTGCGAACTGGAATCAAGCAGCAACCTACACGGATTCACCTCGACCACATCGTGGCCGCATGAATGAGTTGAAAGCCTGAACCAGTCAGGCGTTCGAATGATCCTGCAAGGTATGGGGCGGCAACATCCTGCAAGATGGCAGTGATGCCATGCGTTGACTGCGTGTTTTGTGGTCCGGCACATCTTGTCTGCCATGACAAGTCATGCTCTCGCAGACACGTAATCGCCGAAAAATTGTTGAAAGGAGAACAAGATTGATCTTACTTGGTTTAGCTTTCTCATGGGAATTCAGAAGGTTCGCAGGCGAAGGGAGAGCATGTACATCGCAACTGAACACTGCCCATGCAAGACGTGAGACTGATGCACACGCACTCCCTCTTTTTTGAGCACTAAACAACGGGTGCGAACTGGATTCAAACAGCAACCTACACGGATTCACCTCAACCACTTTGTGGCCACATGAAGAGATAGAAAGAGTTCGAATAGAAAGCCTGGACCAGTCAAGTGTTCGAATAATCTGCAAGGTATCTTTCCCGCAAGATGGCACTGATGCCAACATCAGAAAAACAGTACCTCGCTAACTAACCTTGAAATCAGAGAATCGCGACGGACATCTGCAAGATTCGCACAAAATTCAACCCGCTCGCCCGAACCACAGTGCGACGTTTTTATCATTTTCACGATGACTCTGGTTAATCATCTGGACGACAACCACAGGAACTCCGAATTGAATCGCAGACATCGCAGCAAAGCACGTCGCAGTCGTAGAAGGTTTTGCAATTGAAGAATGCCTTGCACCACACGCCTCAAACATCAAAATCAAGCCTTGCTTGCCTCAACGTCCATGACACCAATCATGTCGCTAAAAGCACATTGGGCAAACTACTTGAGAAGCAACTCTGCGACAAAGGATTGTCTCCAAACCAACTATCTGGCTCACCCCTCTTGCAAAGTGCGTCAATGAACAATACAGTTCTCCAGGTTAGACATGCTATGCCGTGCAAACAAGAAAGCTGTGCGGACACTTTCTTTTTTGTCGGCTTGGGTTGCAGAGTCAGATGCGGTGCTTAAGCGAGTAGGTCAAAGAATGCTGTGCGAGCATAAGCTGCCCCCCACTTTAGCCTGACACTGCAACCCAATGCCCGACGGAAACTACCCCCACCGCGTCAGGGTGCAGTGCGGCCGCTCAGAAGCTGCTGCTGTGGCTCTGACCAAGCAGCTAGGCCCGTCTGTGCGACCGCCGTGCAGTGATACGCTGTGCGATGCCGATGCAAGCTGAGCAAGGCTTATGCGAACCCGCTCTTTAGCGCGGTGCTGCACAAAGGCGATGCGTCCGCGGGACATGGCATCTGCCCATGTGTTCTTATTTTTCCAAACAGAAACCATGCCGAAAGTATCTCACACAGTCTATCGAAGAAATTATTTCATAATATTCTTCGAATCCACTCAGTGATCTCCGATGTTCGTTTCTTTTCCTTCGCACAGCTTTAGGTCTTGCAAGAAGGGGAAAGCTTCGTCGAGCCTCCCGGCCGCCTCAAACGGCCGGGTTAGGCGATATACCACTCCATGGCCGCACAAGCCATGCAAAGTGAACAGGTGCTTGCAGCACAAAACCCCAGAAAAAGGGGTGGGAGGGCGGGAAAATTTTCTTCTCAGCTGTCGAGCCCAGCACTCGAATAGAAGCATGGTAAGAAAATTCAAACATGAAAATTCATGAGGGTCATGAAAACATGAGAAGCTTTCAAAAGGCATTATTTCAAACCAAAGGTTCTTGAAATTTTGTGTTTGGGAAAAAAAGGTGGTTGTCACCTGCGGTGAAATGTCACTTATTTTTCCAAACAGAAACCATGCCGAAAGTATCTCACAAAGTCTATCGAAGAAATTATTTCATAATATTCTTCGAATCCACTCAGTGATCTCCGATGTTCGTTTCTTTTCCTTCGCACAGCTTTAGGTCTT
>CAJNJA010084330.1:0-20564 GCA_905231915.1 Symbiodinium necroappetens
TCAATACCTCTTGCAATGCAAGAACACTTTCTCATCGCATGGCCCCATACAGCAGTCTCTCTGATCCCCCTGCCAGGATATCATCTCAGGGTGCCACGCTTCTCTTGGAGGCGTTCAGAGACCTCCAGCTGCCCGTACGCATCCTGAAGCTGCACCATAACAGGATCGCCTCAGGCCGGAGGCTCCGGCAGTCCGCTGATGTACCCCCCGCAGAGGGGGGGCCTTGCCTCGCGGGGGTTTTCGGGAGTTTCGGAGCTGTTGGGGCTGTTGGGGATCTTCTTACCCCCACCCTCCCCCCGCTCTACTCCCCTCTCCCCTTCTCCTTTTTAAGCTTGAGCTTTGGCTTCAGGGAGCTGAGTAGATAATCGAGCAGATGCGAGAATGCTTCGATGCGCTAAATGGACTCCAGGTGCCTGTGTCGCCGAGTTCCTGAGCAGAGGCCAAAATGGGCAAAAAAGTATCGTGTTAAGTTGTGCGAGGGCTTCCACTGGTATCAGGTGTGGTTCATGAGCTCCACATCTCGCACAACGAACTCGATGCAGAGGCGCGCAGAACGCCCCATCAGCGACCTCCCCCCCCACACAGACTTTTCAAAGGCTCTCTCCCAGCCTTCACTTGAGGCAGCTGCCAGCATCATCTCGGCCGCGGTGCAAGCCAAGGATGTTGCGAGCAAGTGGGTTTAGGGTTTAGGCCGCAGCAGGGCCCTTGTAAAAATCAGAAGCTCCCCGACTCGAGGATGCCACGGGAGCGGTGTCCTACCCACGCCGCGCGGGCCCGCGAAACTGTGCCCCTCTCTGGGTTGGGGCCCTGCTGTTCTGTTGCTGACCAGCTTTTAGTCGTTGAACCCTATACTCAGGTCCGGATGGAGCAGAACTACATCGACCCGCCGACGCTTCTGCGGCTTCTGGACGCTGAAGTGGACCCCAAGCGCAAGACTGCAGGGGTTTTCTGCGATGCCCGCAGCAAATGGCCTGCTGCTCAGTCTCGCCCCACCCTCAACACCTAGCTTGGGGCCGTAGCCCTTCAAGAGCGTATTCGGGTATCTACAGATGAATAATGGTTTGAATGCATAGGGATACCTCCGCGGACGGCAGTGTCTTGCTCCTTGGAGGTGCACGCCTCACAGCTGTGCCGCCAAGCAGGCCCCCGCCTGTGTCGGAGACTTCTCCATCATCATGATAATCCCAACTGCACCCTTAAGATGGCACGCGCCCTCATGTAATCCAATGGAGTTGAACATTCGGGAGCAGCCTGCCTCAGAGGGTGAAGAAGTTTGCTGCCTGGAGGCCGGCTTGCCAGTTCATTTAAAGAATCTGCCTCAGCAGCGCCGGCGACCCCCAAATAGCTGCTTGGAGTACCGACTAGTGGCCGCTCTTGGCTGTTTTGTCTGACAGTTGCATACGACACACCGCAGAAGACGCTTCAGGGTGTTGGGCCTTCCTGCCAGTCGCCAGAGAGAATACCGGTTGAACTTGCGAGGAGATTGCGAGGGTTGTTCATAATCCAGCTTGTGGCCAGAGTAGCCTCGTGTAGCCTCGTGACACCTCTGCGGGTCTTGATTGCCGGTGTCCGCACGATGGTCCCTGCATGTCCCTGCGATGTTCTCTGAGACCCTGCCAAGCGCATGGTCTTTGCATTATCGCTTTGTGAATCCGGCGTCAAAGTTTCGATACTTCTATTTCTACACACAGTCTTCGACGCCCTGCTGCCTGCGTTGTTTTGAAGTTGGGAAAGACTGGGACCCAGGCACCTCAGCAGCTCCTGCTCTTGGAAGCATCCGGCAGCTGTCGGACGGGACGGAGCAAGCCTGCGTTCTGCAATTTGACTGGGACACCGGCCGGTGGCTACCGCAAGTCATCGACATTCCGCCCAAGGATCCTGGGATTCGCAGGCCTTTGGGGTAGGAGAAGTGCGCGAGACCCGCTCCACGCGCGATCAGGAGCTGGAGGCTTCCGCGGCTTCTTGGGAAGAAGGCCCCCAGAGGGCAGAGGGTGAAAAAGGGGCTCCGGGCCGGGCCGGGCCCCGCGCTCCGGTCTTCTCGCGCTCTCGCTCTCTCTCTCCGCCCTCGCAGGTGAGGAAGCCGAGTCGGCAGCCCACGGACAGCAGATTCAACCTTTGAGCTTGGAGGCGGAGAAAGAGGGTCCGTTTTTTTCTGCTCCATTTTCGTGTCGGCAGCGCAGCGCTGCCAGGTCGGCCAGTCCCTGGGCGCGGACATCCTACGCTCCCTGTGGGCTTCCCGCCCGCAGTGTTCTCCGTTTTCTCTGCCCCCCTTTCTTTTCTTTGTCTCTGAAGCTCCAAACAGAGTCACCGAAAGAGCTCAAGCTGTGAGGAGTTCGAGACGGAGCCTGCGGAGCCCCCAGTGGCCACCCCGTCAAGGCCTGGCGGTCAGCTGGTCTTTTCGTCTTCGCAGAGTCACTTTTGTTCGAGCCGCTCCTTGCAAACGGAGCCAAGCCCCCTTTAAAAAAAGATCGAGGCTACTCTAGGCTTCACCCGGTATTGAAACGCTGAAGTCCCCACGCCTTGCGCATGCTGCTTTTGCGCTGCAGAAGGTCCATCTTCAACCCTTCGGCGCCGGAGTTCGAGCCGGGCAAAAGGTGGAAACGACCACGCCCGCGTTTTTTATTTTTATGTTTAACTTGTAGGGTGTGCAGTGTTTCTAGGGCTTAGGTTTACAGAGCTGCTACGGTTGATGGGGACGGCACTGGTTAATTACAGAGATTTGAGCGGCGTTGAACGGCTTTTTTGGGTGGCGTCTTTTCGTTTCTTGGGGACAGGTGCTTCGTGTCCAGCTTCAGCGAGGAGCCCCCTGCTGCTTGCCCGCGCAATGCAGCTCCCCTCTCCTTTTCAGAAACCACCCTCGGACCCCGAAGCCTATGCCTATTCCCAAAGCTTAAATAAAGCCTACACGTTCTCAATAGTGTTAATTTCATCTCTGTCCACAGACCATCTCGAATATGAGTGCCAGCTCATCCTAAACCCCTGGGCCATCAAACCCCTCAACCAAGCTGGATGTCTTCACCTCGTGCCTGCTTTCAGTGCATTCCGAAATCCCGTATCTCAGGAACAGGTCGTCAGCACAGACACCTCAGCTGGGGCTGCTTCCGAAGCTACAGAGGGCTCCGATGCCGCCTCGGCGATATGTGAGTCCTAGTTGAAGACACCCCTCTCGGCCCGCGCTGAGCCTCTTTAACCATTTCTTGTGGGCTGAAACTGATTTTTTTGTGTTCCGAACTGCTCGGACATGTAATTAAGGCCGTTTATAAGGCTGCTGGCCTTTTTGGTGGTGATTTTTTGGGGGGGGAGGGGGGCGACGGCTTTCGAGGCCGCTGCGGGCGCCGAGCTCGGCGAGTCCTCGAATCCCACCGAGCTGGGCAGCCTCCGAGCCTGCAGAGCTTCGAAGGGTGTTTTAGCGGGAGGGACGCCCAAGGTTTCAAAAAAAAAAGGCAAGGGAGCTTAAGGTGTCGGTTTAGAGTGGGGTCGTAATTAGGGGTTGTCTTACTGCGGCGAAGCCAAGGCCACTCGTCCGACGCCGTTCCGGATCGAGAGCCGACGCTTGCCTGAGCAATCGCCAAGTCTGCCGTGGTTTCGGTTTGTTCTTTGGGTGCACAAGAAAAGAAGAGACAAAAAAAACTGCGCTGAAGGAGGGCCAGGGCCGGACAGGAGCTGCCGGACGACTGCCAGAGCCAAGCCTCCGATCTGGGTTCCGGGACGGAAGCAGAGGCCTGTGCTCTGGTACGACGGCATCTACTGCGGGTTTCTTTTGTGGTTTAGAACGTGAACAAAAATGGCTGCAAGCTAAGCTACAGCCGGCGCGCGCAGGCGACTGGCGAGGACCTGCCGGGAAAGCCGCCACAGGCCCAGGGCTCCACTCCGAGACTCGGCTAAGACTCTGAGAAAAAACAAAAGAAGTGGGCTCTTCTTCCCAGCGTGGTTTTAGAAAAACCGTAGCCAGAGAGAGCTGCACCAAGGCACTGGCCCTGCAGACTGATGTGAGATGCTCAAGGCTAATTCAGCCCATCGGAATCGCGGGGGGCCTTTTTTCTGGCCCCGTCTGGCGAACGCCAAACACTCCCATCTCCCTTTCCTCAGCAGAAGTACAAAAAACTGCAAGAGTTCTGCCTTCACGTCCTGCTCTCGTTCGCCAGCGTATCGTCCCAGACCTGCCTTATGTATGGGACGTAGTGTGGATAGCATTCCAAGTCCTGAAGTGCCGTCTTCACAGCCGGCTAGCCGCCATCAGGCGCAAAGCTCCGAAACGGCACAGAAGACGAGCAATCGCTCTTTACCCAACTCGTCCGCCCACCCCTCGCGTTTATTTGCGGGCACAGGCAAAAAGTTTGCAGCACCGAGAGGTTACTTCGCAAGTGATACTCGTAATTTCGGGGCCTTTGGTTTCGTCGAGCATCGTCGGCCGCCGAAGAGCGAACAGAGTCTTGGAAGTTTATCGTAGCGCAGGCGCTCCATGCGGCGGGTTGATTACAAGCCGATGCTTCCACAATTCCACACATCTTGATCTTCAGTAGGCCCACTGCATATCTGCGGCCGCAACCCGAAGGACAAACCCAACCTTGCAGCCGCTTTGTACTGCGGAAGACTGCGGAAGTGGTGAGTTTCAGAGTTTTCAGGGTCAGTTTCGGTGTTGAGTTTCGGGTCTCAGTTTCGGGTCCGGCCCTGGGTCAGTTTCGGATCAGAACCTCGCAACATCCCCCACCCCCCCCCCCGGCACCCTGAAACTGACCTCCGCCCGATCCGAAACTGACCCCCGCCGATCCGAAACTCAGCCCCGAAACTCACCCGCCTTGATCCGAAACTACCCCCATGCCGATCCGAAACTAGTAGGATGCTCTGGTAGCTCTAGTGGTCACGGATGTCTGGAAGAGCATTTTCTCGCCGTGTCCGCATTCCTGCGCATGAAGATGGGAGGGAAGGTTTTCAGGTTCCAAGTTCCAAGCTGGTTGGATTTTGCTGGAACTAAAGGTACCTAAAGTAGCAAAGCCCGCAGGCTAGAAGTGGCACCTGCAAGCCGTAAAGGGTGTATATATAGAACTGCGTAACTTTAGCCGTTAGCGGTCTCCGCCATGAGTGCCTCCTCGGACGAAGAGGAGGCGAGACCAGGCAGAGGACTCCGCCTTTTTTCAGCCCTGCACTGCTTATTGCAGAGAGAGAGGGGAGCTGAGCGGAGTTTTGGTTGAGAGGAAAGCTTCTTCAGCGGCAGAAGCGAGAGCTGAAGGCCCCCGCAGCCGACACGCCCCCGGCACTGCCCCGGCCCCCTGTTGCCTGGAGAGGCTCTCTTGGAGCAGAAGCGCTTGGAAGCCGGTGGCTTGGAGAGACAATTCAAGGGGAGGCCTCTCGAAGACTTGAAAGCCCCAGGCCTAAGCCGGAAGTCAAGGCTTTTAAAGGCTTAAAGCCGGCCTAAGCCACTTCGGGTTGCCGCTTGGGAGGAGAAAGGCCCTCGCCTGGCTTCGTTTGGGTTGCCAGGTAAGCTCACAAGCTTCGCGAAAGCCAAAAGGGAGCACAAGAAGATCGAAGCGCGCCAGGAGAAGCGGGACCTGGAGGAGCTCAGCTCTTCCAAGCCCTCCGCTATTCCTCCCCTTTTCCTCCCCCTCCTTTCCAGGAGAAGTTCCGGGTGCTGGAGGAGGAGCTGAAAGCCAGGCACGAGACGGAGCTGAAAGAGTTGGGACCCTCCGGCAACGCTGAGCCCGAGGCGGCCGACCGCACTCCCCGCCAAAGACCCATTGCGCCCATGGTGGGTTTCGAGGCCAACTTGCCGGTTTCTTCGGACCAGGATGGCCTCGAGATGGAAACTGAAGCAGGCGCGCTCATGATGCTAAGACTTACTTTTTGAGTGGGACTCCAAAGGCCAAAGAGGGTGGCCTAGGGTGTGACGTCATCAGTGCCGTGGCATCCTGTTGCGATGGAATGAAACTTCCCGACACTTACAAAGCCTGACTTTCCCCGAGCACGGCTGAGGGGGGATTGAGGAGATGTTAAAGGCTAGACAGCTAGACTCAGCTGCTGCTCAGCTAGGCCTGCTTGCCAACATTTCCAGGCACAAGAAGGGCCCGAATACAAAAGAAGAAAGACATGCTCGCAGAGATCGAGAAGGAGCTTCGGGAAGCGGGCACTTGAGACTTACCCGCAACCGATCGATCGGTGTTTCACCTCTGCACATAGCGATGCATCGACTATAGTCTACTGCGGCAGCTGTAAGCCATCAGAATGATGCTGCGCCCGGTGAGACATGTAGAAAAAGGGGGCCGGGCGCAAGGCTGTCACCGAGCTGATCCGAATAGCTTTTGTGGAACTTCCACTCCAGCATCTCAAGCATCGCGTCGGGTCTTGTTGGTGTCTTGTGGAGGTGGTCGGCGAGAAGCCAGCAAGAGCCGGAGCGGCAGCCACTTCACATGAATCCCTGTCAAGCTTTGGTCGAGTTTGTCAGGGGTTTGGGTTTTCAGATCTGGGTTTTGTCAGATCCGGGTTTTGAAGTCTTCTGCAGCGAAGGTCGCGGCAGAGAGGACAAGCTAGTTCCGGCCGCGGCACCACAACGAGTCCGGATTCAGTCCTTCGAGGCGACCTGACGGGGGCCCGGGGGGGGGGAGGGGGGGGGGCGTTTTTTCGGTCAGCTTTTGCTTTGGAGGAGATCCTGGCAGCTGTGCGCTCCGGCGCCATGCCTTCCATGATGCCCGCTGGCCCAGCGAAGAGCAGAGTTCCCCCTTTTTGGTCTCGAAGAACTTTCGAAATTTACCGAGGCCCGCCAGGGCCGGCTCCGCGTTGCAGCCGCAGACCGCAGGTAGAGTTGGAGCTGGCAGAAGGGCAGAGCTCTGACGCATGTGCCGTCAGGGGGCTTCATGCTGCCAGCACGTGCGGAGCCCACGCCAGAGAGTTCAGCGCAGTGCAGGATCAGAACCCCAAACCCAAGCACGCGCAGACGATCCTTGCACGTGGCAAAAGCTGCATGAGAGTGGCCACGTCGATCTGTTTTCAAACCTCCAAAACAAGCCTCTTGCAGAGTTGAATTTCGAGTTTCTCCGCCGATGGGTACTATGAGGGACAAGTCTGCAGTGACATCATCAACAAGACTTCTGTGAAGTGTCCGGTCGTCGCGAAAGTTGTTATGACAGACTGGAAGAGTGTTCAGACATCGGCCGAAGACCGGAAGCCCTTGCAGCGAAGGCTCGCTCTACGACTCCGGCTGATGCCTCAGAGCCCTTAAACAAACAAGACTCCACAAGAAGGCAGGATGTGAGCCACGAGGCTACAAGGGCCAAATGTTCGGGCCTTCCGGTGAAGATTGCCCACAAGCACGTCCGGAGGCTGAGCGGCCGGCTTTGGAGTGAGAGTCCGTATACTTGGTGCTTGGAGTGCTTGGCTGCTCTGGATCAGATGCTCGAGCGGGCAAAGGAGGAAGCCAAGATGGCAGAGGAGCAAGGCGATGCCACGCGCGATGCCACACAAATTCGAGCATCAGGTTATTGCTTTGCTGAGGCAAGCGAGCCGCCAAAAAAGGCGCCTCCATCCCGACAGGGCCACCAGGACTTCCAACGGGCGTGGTGGTATCAGCCCCGGTCGGAAGCGTTGGGATGTTAGAGGGTGGCAGCTTTTGTGAATAAGGTCGTTGAGCAGAAGTACGTGGATTTCCTGCTTGGCCCGGGAGGCAGCACAGAAAGCATGCACTGTCGTCGTGGCAGTCGCTGAAAAGCAGGGCAATCCCTGGCAGCGATCAACCACGCAGCCGGGGTCAATGTGAATCTGGATCAGACGCACAAGTTCTCGGGCTATAGCATTGCCAACATCTACGGGCCCGAGGAGCTCTAGAGACTATATAGGGTCAGTGTGTGGATCATCTCTGCAGAAGCCTCTCTGTGCGGTGTAAAAACAAATCTCCCTCCGTGTTCTTATGACATGAGGACCGGGTGCGAAATGCGAAATTGGCGATTGACTTCAAGCTCTCCCAGTGGCTTCCACTTCATGAGCGACGAAGAACAGGAGGTGCGGTGAACAGCCAGTCGAACCAGGCGCCCGGGCCGGGCTCCCCCCCAAATCTCTCTCTCTCTCTCTCTCGCTTACTCTCCTTTGTGTTCGCACACGCACTGCGTTGAGATGTGGGGGGGGGGAGCGCCCTTCAGGTCCCTGCGCCACTTGGGGGACGGGAGCTGGGAGCTTAGCACTTGTCTATGCACAGCCTCCGTCATTCATAGTCCATGCAGTGATTGGTGGCAACAGCATGTCCGAACTGGGGAGGGGGAGAGGGGGCCATCCTAGCCTTGTGTTTGGAGCCCGCGTGCAGGGCAAGGTCATATCCGAGCTGCCACTGACCCGAGGGAACCCTTAAACACAAGCACTGGGATTCAAAAGTATCGAAAGCATAGTAGCTGCCACTTCTGCCACATCGTGAAGGCGTGCCGCCACCAGAACCGTTCACGTCAGGCGGAAGTGCCGAGTCCTTTTCAGAACGGTGGTGCGCGAATCTTCCCAAGAAGGATAAGACTTAATGGAAGGATGGTATGTCGAGTTGTCAAGCTATCGATTTAGAACAGCCGACTCCGAGCGCTGCGTCTCGCAGATTCGGCATGCGGACCGAGGCCGTCCGCTGGCACCTGGAGGTCAGGGAGCCAGGGCCAGGTCACGGCATCAGGCGAGGAGCCCGGCCAGGGTTGCCAACCAAGCGCTTTTTGGAGAGCCCGTGGCATGTGGGGCCCTCCCCCCCCCTGCTCTGTTGCCGGAAAATGTGAGGCAGTGCCGGCACGTGGCCGCTTGGGCCGAGAGATTCGCGGTTTTTGGGGCGGGCCCCTCGACTCGGCATCTCCATGGCCCTTTGATTCCGAGGTCCAAAGATGGCGACCAGGCAGTTGAGGCTCGAGAAGTGCAGCCTTGGAGAGCGGGATCTGTCAGCGAGAGCTGTCCCACTGCCGAGGGCAAGCAAATTACTGGCGGCCTCCTTTGATGGCACAATGCAGGGCCCGATCTGCCTTTTGGCCTGCCCCAAGAAACCAAGCTAGGTCCTGCTAGGTGCTGAAGCTCGTATTTGGCATACACTGTAGCAGCATTGCTCTGTAGCATTGCTATGCATTGCGCTTGGTGTTTTGGGGCAGCCGGCCACGGATGGCACTGCTGTGAGGGGCGCTGGAGAAGTCTTTTGAGAGCCCGCCGGCGAGCCTTTGATGAGCCAGCCCGGTTTGGAGCAGCCGAGCCGCAGTTTGCGCCGCAGCCAAAAAAGCAGCCGAGATGCAGTCATGTAGTCACTTTTCTGATGGCCTCGGGGCGCCATGGGGCACAGCGCTCCCGGCTGCTGCGCCAGGAGGCCCAAAGTGCAAAGTGAGACCTCCAACCGTAAGTCAATGAAAAGCCGCCGGGTGTAAACGAAAGAGACCTCCTTATATGAGGCCAGTGTCCGAGTTGTGAAAAGGCGTGTAAAGTTGGCAAGTCCCTCTCCGATGGCAGGCGCCGGGAGATGCTTACAGCCAGGCCTTCGAGGAGCTCCGAAGAGCCCACGGAAAGACACGAAGAGAGAGAAAAACAGCGATCCATCAGAACATCCGAGCGTCGAGCCAGTCGCAACTGTGCCGTCAAAATCTGCTTGATGTCTGGGGTCGCTGCCACTGCCCCCCTTGCCCAAATCCATATCAACAACTGGACCCGAAAGCAGACCCATCAAAGCCCAAGGAGTATTACAAGGTGCAGCAGATCGTTGCGGAGGAGTGCCACCAAAAGTGAGTTGCGTGTCAGCTGTGCTCTGTGCCATGTTGCCCACAGGATTCCTGGCATGAGTTTCTGGAGACCCTCAGACGGCCCATGCCGGTGGTGGTCCGCATCAACCGCACAAAACCTCACTGGAAGGACTTTTTGACTGGGCATAAACTGCCAAAGCCTTTGGGAAGTGAGCTGCCTGAGTTGCTCGAGGACTTGCATGAGTCATTTGCCCGCGATTTGTGGTGGCTGCCTTTGAGCTGGTTCCCGCACGCCTGGGAATGCGAGGCCCAGGTCCCGCGGGCAGCACCGAGAGAGCCCTCAGACACGTCCTGAGGGTTCGATTGGCAGAAAGGACTACGACCATGCCTTGCGCAGCCAGTGTTCCAGCCTCAACAAGGCCTACTCCCTCCGCTTCCAGGAGCGCGCCCGGCGACGCGCCGCGCGCGTCGCGAGTCTCCGAGTCCTGCAGCCTGGACCGTCCGGTGGCAGAGGAAAGCGCCTCGCTGCTGCCGCCATTGCTCCTGAAGGCCCGGGGGCCGCTCCAGCGGCCCGAGCCATATGGTTTAGAAGGCGTTTTTTAGTAGGAGGACTCCGCCTCGCGCCTGTGCTGCAGATCCAGCCTGGGGATTTGGTCCTGGACCTCTGTGCTGCACCAGGCGGGACACGGCTGCTTCTCCTTTCTAGCGCTCTTCTACGAAACGAAAAAGCAGTTCCCCTTTTTCCTCGGAGTTCGCGGCGCGGAGAGGCAGCAAGACCTTGGAGTGCATCGAGCTGATGCGCGAGGCAGAGACCACGGATCCACGGCTTCTCAGCAGGGAGAGAGCGAGAGAGAGAGAGACTAAATACCTGAGACTCCAAACTACCTTTTCACACCCCCGAAAGCCCCATAACATATGGGGGGCCAATAGGCCGGGGGGCTTGACACGCCCCTTGTGCCCTGGGGAAGCAGAAGACTCGGTCCTGACCCCGGAGCAAAGCAAAGCAAAGACTCCCGGAGAGATGGGCGACCACTCAGAGAGACAGGCCTCGCAGGCAGCCGACGACCCGAGATGGCCCATCGCAGGGAAACTTCTCCTCTTGCCCTAGATCACTTCTCAAGAGTTTTCCACAATTCAGAACAGCAGCGACTGTTGAGGAAGATGCCGGAGTTATCATTGCGAATGACGCAGATGCGGAGCGATGCTTCGAGCTGTTGCCGCTCGTAGTGCGAAAGGCACACAGCACGGCTCTCCCTCTCTCTCAGACTCGCTCTCTCTCCCTCACTCGCGCTCTCTCCCTCACTCTCTCTCTCTCTCTCTCTCTCCCTCACTCTCTCTCTCTCTCTCTCTCTCTCTCTGCGACTGTTTGTCTCTGGAGAGAGGCACGGCACCCTGGCTGCGCCGTGGTACTCGGTAGCGCCGCAAAGTACCCCGCACAGTTCCATGGCCCTGCCGAGCAGCTCCTGTGCCTTCGTGGCCACAGCATGCTATATTTTGCTGCCCCCGGCACGACAGCCGCCTATCTCCATGGGGGAACTTATAGAGTGAGAGCTCAGGTATGATCGTGTCCTTTGCGATGTGCCCTGCTCCGGGGATGGAACACTGCGGAAGCGGCCGCAATGTTGGAAGACCTGGTCCGTCGACCCGAGGCTCATGTGTTCGCTGTTGACTGTGGCTTTTGGAATCCCTATAGAGATGCAGTGATAAGGGCTTTAATGTAATACTGCAGGACCTGTAGGAGTTGCTTCTGGGATGGTATAGAGAAATGAAAAGTGGGGCTGAGGACTTCGCCATGACTCTCCACAGCAAGCAGCTTCAGATTTTGTGCCGTGGCCTGCATCTTCTCAAGCCTGGCGGCCGCCTCGTCTACTCCACCTGCAGCCTGAACCCTCTGGAGAACGAGGCAAGGCAAAAGCCCAACAAAGCGGGGTCGGAGAATGCCCTGTGAGAGCCAGCCAGAGGCCGTCGTCTCCGCTGCACTGGCCCGCTTTGGTGAGGATGTGGTGCTCGCAGCTCGAATATATCGAAGAGAGCTTCAAGTTCCGCGAGAGCCGCTTCAATCCGTCAGAGCTCAGAGCTTGGTACCTCTGAGTCCTCTGAGAAAGCTTCGCTTTTGTGCGAGGTCTCCGATGCTGCCGCGGAACCTGTGGCAGCTGGACTCCGAATCGCGAAGGCGCTCAAGGCCTGGCGGGTGCCTCCCCCAGAAGCGGCAGGAGGAGCTCTCAGCGCAGCTCAGGGCTGTCAGGGCTTGGGCCCTTCCTAGACCCTTCCGACCGCGCCGCGCGCATATCCGCATGCGCAGGAGCCTATTACCATCGTTGGGAAGAGGTTCCCATCGCACAGCGCAAGCCCAAGGGCCCGATTTGCCAAAGCATGTTCCCTTCCGAGCTTTCCGAAAGGGCAGGGGAGAAATGCATCCGCTTGAGTCTGGGACGGCATCTCTGTGCATTGTGACACATTACAACTCTCTTCCGACCAGAGCCAGCACCATCAAGTTGCAGCTTAGGAATCCGCATGAGATCGATGGCTCTGGCTTCTTCGTGGCCGTCTTCACGAAGACGCTCCACCGGGCGTTTCCCTTGGATATCCCGCGACAGCCCAGCTTGGGTTCACAGATCCCTTGGAGAGCAAGGCCTGGACACAGGTGAATCAGATGTCATGCCGTCATACCTCTGGTCTCAGACAGGAACCAGAACAACCGCTATGTCCTCGTCTCGCCAGAAAGCCCAGACGTCCGGTCCATTGCGACTCAGATCATTCTAGCGGAATCTAGCGGATCTAAGACCTGGGTGAAAGAAGAAGAGCTGTCTTAGGCGGATTTCTATGGCTTGCAGAACGTGCCGGAGCCGCTGCTAGCTGAGTACAACACGAAGGCGAAGCTCACACAGCTGAACCTGGTGAACTCCAGCCTTTTGCGGCTTCTCCAGAGCCCTTTGAACTGCAAGGCACCGAGGGCTTAGGGACTCGGCTGGGTGCGTCAAAAAGGCACGCGAAGTTACATAAGCACATACACGCATTGGTGTCCGTCCGGTGGTGTTTGCAAGGGCTCGCCTCTGCTGGTTTCAGTGGGGATCCCTCTCTTCAAGCTCTTGGACGAGAACTTCATGACCAACATCAACGTGCAATCCCGGTGGAGGCCTGCCCTCGAAGGCGCCTCTCTCTTGGCAGAGAGGATGAGGAAACGCCGACTCTTGCTTGCGGCGGAAGCCATGAGGCTAGGGACTGGGCCAAAAAAATGCGAACAAACAAATCTCTGCAATGGACCAAGTTCTGAAGCCGAGGCAGCTGCTGGCCACGAGGCTCTTGCCCATGGAGTCCCTCTTCTTGCTCGCGAAGAAAGGAGACCTCGAAGGTCTGGAGAGCTGCGAGGAGAAGCTCGGGGGTGCCTTGGTGGGCGCCTTGGACGGCTCCTTCTGGGCTCCCTGCATCATCACAGGCCGGGGCCCCCTTTCTAGGCTCCAAGAGCCCGGCCCAGCTTTGCTTGGAGGCAAAGGCCTGGAGCTCTACGCCAGCACCGTGGAGCTTGGCGATCCAAAGCCCACTTTGCTCCCTACGAAGATGCCAGAAGTGCTGTGCCAGCGACCTCAGCGACGCGTTTGCACAGGTTTGAGAAAGATGGTTCTACACGTCCCTACACTCCGCCGATTCGGGGGGGTGGGGCGGGTCCTGTAAGGTATCTTATCTTGGATAAGCCCAGTGGCCTTCGTACGGAGGATGCGCTCCGCGCCTCGGTTGTCTCTCCACTTTCTCTGATTTGAGAAATCAGAGACGCCCCCGAAGCCGGAAACGAGGGAAAAGAGAGGCTCTTCCCTCGCCCTCGCGAGGCTTTGCCCAGCTCAGCTCGGCCGCTGCTCAACTGGTGTCTCGACTGGACAAGGCCATGGGTCCCGGCGGTCGCACGCCCTGTGTTCTGTGCTCTGCTTTGTTGGGCCAGGAGACCAGTGGCTGCCTGCTCGTTCCCTTGACTGAGAGCTCTGCGAAGCTCTTCACGGAGCAGTTCGCGGCAGCGAAGGCCTCTTGCTCCCTCAAACATAGACGAATCCACGGGCACGCTCTTGCGCGCGCAGTTAAGCTCTCGAGGTGAAGAAGTGCTACGTGGCCTTGGTGCTCGGGGAGTCGCCTGTGGAAGGCGAGGTCTGCGCCCCGCTGAGCCTCTTGGAGGCCGGGGGCGGCAGCCGCTACAAGGCCTTCGTGGACCCTGCCGAGGGCAAGGCGGCTTTCGGAAACCGTGAGAGACGAAGTCTAAGCGAACACGGCACTAGAACTGACTCTATAACTGACTCTCTAACCTTTCTCTTCTTAAAAAAAGGGAAGGCCCTTTTTAATGAACGTTCGAGACCCACACCTCGGTGAGGCGGCCTCCAGCTCCTACGAGCTGCTTTGGCACTCCAAGGCCCGAGGCGCGTGGGCGAAGCGGGGCCAGAGCAGAGGCAGCAGAGGCCCAGGCCTCGCGCTGCTTCCCGTTTTTAAAGCGGAGGCTGCTCGCTGCTTCTCGTGTACCCGAAGACCGGCAGCAGCTTTCCTGAACTTAAAACTTAGTGGAGACGTGGCTTTTGGCGCAAGCGGCGGCTAGCAGCTAATATGGCAGCCAAGGGACGCATCAGATTCGTTGCCACATGGCACACATTGGTCATCCTTTGGTCGGGGACGGGAAGTACGGTGCCCCCATGTCGGCCTGGTGCCAACGTCTCCCGCTGCACTGCTTGGCCATCCGCTGCCTGGGCCCACAAGGCGAGGGCAGCGTGAGTGCCTTTGCTCCGCTGCCTTCGGACTTTCAGCAGATCCTCGCCTCCCTCGACGACAAGACAGACTGGCAGAGCCTGGTCCGCGAGCGGTGCCTTAAGACTTGAGTCGTCGAAACGCGACGCGGACGCCCGGACGGCACCTCAGGGCCAGGCAGGAAAGAAAGCCTGCAGCTCCGCTACCGGGAGGAAACCGCACCCCCACCAGTTCGGCACGCTGGACGACGGGATTTCGGCCTTCTCGAGCACCTTCCAGCACATTCCACCACCTCCCCATGCGGACGGCCGGCTGCCGCTGAGCCCGAGCTTGGCTGGCAGATTTGGCCTTGCGGGCAAAGAAAGGACCCCTGGCTTTCAACAAGCTGCTCAGATTCGTTTGTCTGGTTCAGCACAGCCACCGTCGACTTTCGTTTTGGGCCTTCGGCTCGGCGTCCAAGAACATCCCCCCCCATGGTCCCCCAAATTGCAAAGCTCAGCCAAGCTTCATCCTACAGCTGTCCTAGCTTTTTGCGACATGAAGCAGAGGTACCTTTAGAAAGCAAGGAGTTCTGGGGCAGACGTTGTCTTTGCATGGCCAAGCGCCGCTGCACGCGACGTCGCTTCTGGGCCGTGCGCCTTCACAGCAGCCGCCCAGCTCACACCGTTGAGGTGCAGGGCTGTGCAGGGCAAAAAGGCTATCGAAATTCGGAGAGATTGGCAGGTCCCTGCCGGACAGTTCCTTCAACTCTCCAGGGCCCTGAGCTCGAGCTCTCTGCCCTTCGTTTTGTGGCACATCTTACCCCGGGCCCCAGGCTTGCGTCAGCCAGGGGACAGCCGCCAGACTGCAGGCCGAGCCGCCGAGCCGAGCCGGGCCGCACCTCCGCACCTCGACGTTTCTCTCCCTTTTTTTGAGGTGTCGCTGGAGGGAGCCACTGCAGGCCCCCGCAGCCGAAGCTCCCTTTCGGACTCGAAACTCTCGTGCTTTGCTTGGCTGCTGCAGCTTGAAGGACATGGCAGTGGCGCCTTCAACTTTGCCTTCCTCGTCGAGGAAGGCCTTCCTCACGAAGCTGAGAGAACTTGACAGTTGATGGTCATTTTGTCCGCTTTGCCTTAACGCATCGCTAGAGCCGCTAGAGCTGAGACGCAGGCGGCCGGAACCTGTCCTTGCGCTTGCCACGGGGCTATGCCTGGCAGCTGAAACTCATCCACAAAGGCCGGCGAGCATGAATGCATGAATGAGCTTGTGGGGACCACTGGGTGTGTGTCTTCCTGTGAAGTGCAGTTGGTGCCAAAGGACCTGTGCCGACCAGCCCGGCAGTTGTTGACGTTCTGGGCTACATCACACCGAGCAGAGGTCCTACGCAGAGCCTGGCAGCGTAGGCAGTGACTTCGCATGATGATCTCTGTACGCGACAGGCGCGAGGAGGACAATCCAGGACCCGCCAAGGCAGTTAGTAATGACCATTTCGATTTTCCTCGGCGTTTCACAGTTTTTTTTCATAGGTTCTTCAGGTGTTGTTTCATTTGATGTATCTTCAGGTGCTTCTTCAAGAATAACATTGGTGTCTGCTCCATTTGTTACTTCAGGTTCTGCTGACATATATAATCTTCTATATTTTCTATGAATTATGTAAATAGAAATAATATAGACAACGTTTTAATTTGTTTCATCGCTTGTTTCTTGAGTTAATGAATTTAAATATTGTTGATGCTTCTGTGTTCTCTCGTACGGGTCTTTACAATCTATAGTGTTTATACTCCCACAGGGACAGTTGTATGTTGTTTTTTGTTGGCTTAAAAATCTTTCTTTATGTGTTTTCGTGATGTTGCTTTTGTGTACGGCGTTCTTCTGCTTTGTTGTCTACGTACCATTCCTTGTGAGTTCTTCCGTTAACATGTTGATTTACACATGTATCCTTTCTTATTATGATCCCTTGTCTTGCCATTAGTTCTTCTTGGTTATTACATGGGTAAGTCTCTTCTAATTCAATTCTGCAATTCTCAACACCGTATTTCTTGAAGGAATCAAAAGATGTGTAATTGTTTTTCTTTCCTTCCAGATATTGCTTATAAAACTTCCTATGCTCTGCCATTCTAACGCTTAAATCTTGTATCGTGCTTCCCGCATAACATTCTGTACAGGTTATGGTCCCACATGTTGTAAATCCTCGCTTTTTGATAGTCTGGCATTGAAGCCTGCGCATGTGAGGCAGCACGGCTCGCTCCGGCAGGTGCGCCTGCATGCAGGCTAGGGCCTAGGGATCAACAAGGGAAGTGCTTCATCTCCTCTCTCTTGTCTGATGTCATTGCTGCGTCTAGGATGGACAGCGCTGTCCTTTAAGTCCACCAGCGATGGTCGCTTGGCCCCGCCGCAGAGAATTCTCAATTCCCGGTGCCCAAGGATGCTGCCATGCTCTCAGGTTGTGAGCGATGTCCCGAAAGCTTGCTTCTCTTCGAGAGAATTCGGTGCAGCTGCAGCCCCACAGGCCAGTGAGAGCCGGCTTAGCCGGCTAGCCAGAGCGAGACTTGAAGCTGCCAATGACAGGTCGCGAATGCAGCAAACTCAGGCAGTTCGCATTGACGGCGCGACGAAGTTGCTTAATTCCATGCGAGGTGGCCGTTGGTGACGAAATCGACCGAATCTGAGCTTTTAAGGCGGCTTTTAACTTGTGCGTCTCCGAGTTCTGAGGTCGAGGTGAACGGCATTTCCTTGGCAAGCTTGGCTAAGGGCATTATGTCCCCGGGCTGTCAATTCAACACCTGCAACGAGCATGTGCCCGGCAGTGCCGCTCGGAAAAATCGGAGAAGCGACACTCATCTCCTTGATGCACTCGTGCGCCGCGAGGTCGGGAAACTGCAATCGCCTCCCTGCATCTCCTGCGACTTCATTCGGCGCCGGCGCGAATTTGGCTTGGACGGCACTCAGGGGGAAGACGGTTGAGCGGTTGGCCGTTCCAGGCACCTGGCCACAGCACAGGCAAGCATTCTTCCTCAATTTGCAAGCAGATCAGCAAACCATGTCGTAAAAATTGAACAGCGGCGTCTGAGAAGGACTTGGCCTTGCAGATGTGGCTTCGAGCGGTAAAGCTCCGTGGCTGCAGCGTGGGATGCAGTAAACTGGGCCCCTGTGAGGGATTGTTTTGATGTCGCGCTTGGCAAAAAACTGCGGCGTGCTCACGTGCGCAAGCCGCGTGCTGGGCACTGTGGTGGGCTTCTGGCCATTCTAGGCCTGACAAAGTCGTGACATTTTGCCACTGCCACCAGACCTGCAAAATGTGGGGTTGGTGTTGAGTCGACCCTTAAACTGGAGAAAGTCCGGAGTGAGAGGGGAGGATTTCTTCTGGCACGAGAGAAACCATCCCAACGGCGCCCGTGGCCTCCCTGCTAGGTGGACCACTGCTGAAGGAGTTTTCTTCGGTCTTAGGGGATTACGGATTACCCATATGTGCGAGCGAGATGGTAGGTGAAATCAACACGCATCAGGTGCTGCCCTTAACTTCACCGTTCGGGGATCGAAACCTTGCATGATGGCACGCTTGCCGTGCAGAGCAGCCACTTTTTTCACAAGGAACTTGTTGAAGCACACTGTCAGAGTTCGCATATGAACTTATATGTTCTTGATAATTTGGAAAGCCCCTTCATTTGGGAGCGCTGGGCCTTGTCTTGCTTGACGTGTGCGCCTGTCTCCAATTGTCTCAGCTTATCTCCCCTTGTCTCCCTTCATTCGGGACCGGGTGGGGCCAATGCCAGGATTTGTAACTAACGTTTGTCGCACCTTTTCCAACAGCATTGTTTGCTCAGCTTTGGTTTCAACTGTGTGCGGTCCTCTGCGCATCTTGCAATGGTGCAGGCGCGCTGCATTTCTTTTGAAAGGTCCTCGTCGGCAGACAACGCCAGCACATCAATTGTCACGATGGCACTTAAGTTCTGAATTGTTGCTATTGCGTTCTTCGCATGATATGACCCATGCATGCGCGCTGAAACATGTTCTCAATGCAGCTTTTGGAGGCCGCATGCACATTGCCAGCAGTGTGCCCGTCTGGGTTCTCCTTACGGAGCAACGGCTCCCATTCAGCTGGTGCTCCATTTCTCTACGTCGTGCCGCCTCACCAGTCCTACCAAAGGGCGGAAGATGCGAACGGTCTCAAGACTTGGACGGCGGCGCATTGTTTCCAGGGGCTATGTGGCAGAAGCGCGGAATATGTTATTTGCAGCAAATCCTGCTGACATTTACGGCGTTTTTTTGAGCAAACATCTCGCGCTATCCTGGAAGACACGGCCACTTGTTTGCAAGGCCCTTTGCTCCATGTCGTCGCGATTCGGGAGCAAGTTTGTTGTCGTTTTGCCACTGTTTTGGCCGGCAGGGCCGCCTCCGTGGACTCATGACTGGGGGCCCAGCCGTGGCATAAGCTTGATGGAGCGAAACTTTCAGCACCAAAGGCGGACAAAGCACGGATTCCCGTTGACACGGTAGCATCACCAGGCAGGGATTGCAACCGGATTTGCCAAACAGGTCCCAGCAACGTGACATCATTGTAGTACTTGCGCCAAATGTTATGAAGCGGCGTGGTTGCACAGAATATTCGATTCCCGTGGCGGGCGGGCCCGCGTTTTGCCGGCGTAGGCGGCTTCAGTGCCGAATTGGTGGCCGATTTGATGCTTGCCTCGTGCTACAGGCTATCACTGTCTATGACTGCTCTTACCGAGGATTTGGATGTTACCAAGGATATCAGCTACTAGCTGCTAGCCTTTTTACGAAGAAGGTTTCTACATGCCTTATGCCAAGCCATCTTCGCCTTCGGCCCATGTTTTCTGCTCTTCCACTTAAGCTTCTGATGCAATTAATTTGCTTGGTGTTGGCTACAGTCTCGCACATGCCCAGGCAGGACATGCCGATCACACTTGGCGCCCTGGGCTGAGACTTTGCCCGGACAGTACCCCAGTGCTGGCAGTGCCTTACAGGTCCGCTCGTCGCGAGAGCACCGGGACGAGAGCAGGTTGGGAGCTATAGACGGTGAAGGAAGCTTTTCCCTCCTCTTTTCTCTCTTCTCTTTCTCTAGATGCGACCCGGCAGCCGCCGGGCCGGCCCCAGCCGAGGCCCAGAAATCCCGAGCGCTCGCAAGCAACGCAAGCCCCGGTGGCAAGCCGCGAGGTTCAGAAATGTCGCAGGCACCGCAATGACCGCTTTGGGCTTCTGCATCTGCACAGGAGATCAGGGCCCAGGCGCCCAAAGCCATGCCCAAGGCGGCTGAAGTCCAGACAGCTTCTCCGAAGGCGCCTCTCCCCCGTGGCGCCCCAGTCGCAGCGAGAACGCTACGGACGGACTACTACTTTTTTAGACTGTCGTCGCATGAAGTCGACTTGAGGTTACAATCCCCTGAAGCCAGCGGCGACGGGCCAAGCGGCCCAGCCCTCGCGCCGAATGCAACAACAATTCCTTGAGATCGGAGTTCTGTTTTGGGGGGGACCTTTTGTCTGTTTTCGGCTCTCCGAGGCTTCGACCTCCCCAAAGCCTCGTCAGGGGCCACTCCGCGGAGCGCAGCACTTGGCCCCCTCATCTTTGCCAAGTGCAGGTTTTTCGGCTCTCCGAAACCGAGGCTGTGACACAGCTGGCTGGTGGTTTGTGCTACGAAGAGCTCCCACCCAAAGGAGAGTGACGCCTTGTCCACGTCAGTCCGATCTTGCTTCAGACAAGCCGTTACCCTTCACAATCGGAGCTGCGGAGCCAGCTGCAGCAGCAACAGCTGCTGCCACTGCCAGTGCTGCTGCGGCTGCGACTGCTACTGATGCTGCTGCTGCTGCTGCTGCTAGTTACTACTACTACTACTACTACTACTACTACTACTACTACACCCCCTACCAACTACCTGGCGCCTCAATCCACCACCATCATCAACCATCATCACAGAAGATGGTCCGCCATCACGACCGTACTGTAAATACCGAGTAAAACGGCTCTTATGGAGATAGTGTTCGGGGTGTTTGTGTGCCAATGTCGTCATCATCCCCCCCGCCCACCCCCCCACCCCCAATTCCGAAGCCGAATTTATCAAAGTCGCGGAGTGGATTCTGAGACAAGAAGAAGTGGTGTGACAAGACAAACGTACCGTAACTACCGAGTAAAACGAACATGCTCTCAAGAGGGTTGGCAACAGAGGTAGTTGGTGGGGGGGGG
>CAJNJA010084341.1:6293-20564 GCA_905231915.1 Symbiodinium necroappetens
TCAACCCGTAAACCCTCAACCCTAAACCCTCAACCCTAAACCCGAAGACTCCTGGTAGTGGCAGGTTTAGGGCTCGGGGCCATGGTTCGGTTGGGCTTCGCCGTCTAGCGGCGATGGGCTGGCGGATCCAAAGTCTAAGGCTATGCATAGGCTCCTTAGCGGTTCCTTTTTGGGATTACCTAATAGGATCCTATATATAAACCACAAAAAAGAACTATAATGGAGCCTATCAGTATGTATGTCTGTGGCAGGTTTAAGACGTAGGTTGTAGGTCACCGGTCAGGGGACCTAAACAAATCTTAATGATCCTCAATGCTGAGGTGCCCTGATTTAAAGCCCCGAATCTCTACACCGTAGAAGCCCAAACAAGGAGTGGCCCTGAAATCCTCAGGGTGGCTGTTGCCAAAACACAGCTGCACGCCCATTCTTCCCTACGCCATATCCCGCACCACAACTAGAAAACCATCCCAAAGTCTGCAAACAAACACGATCCTCAAATCTACAAGCCCTGACACGAAGAACACCTAAGCCAGAAGCACTCGACCCTGATCTTGCAGCAGACAATGACATGGAACCCAGTCTGGCACCTTGTACAAGCAGCAACGACGTGTCGGATTCTGCTGTCTCCACCAATCGAGACCAAGATCTGCTCTCCTTCTGCGACTGTGAAGGGTTTAGGGTTTAGGGTTTAGGCTTAAAGAGTGTACTTGATTTCCCGGTGTCGCTTGGCTAAATAAGGATGCTCTTTTTCCCGTTCTTGCGGGGGCTGTGAAATACAAAAGGCAAAGCGGGTACTACTGGGAACCTAGTGAGTGAGTGACCTTGGGTGAGCGCAATGAAGCGAATACGGAGTGATGATGTCGACCTCGAAGCGAATCAAACGACATGTCTATAAGCTCTGCGACTTTCGGCCTTGGTTGAAGCCGGGCCTGGATAAATGGAAAGAGGTCTTGGAATCCATACTGCTAGAGTGGCCATAGAAGTCGCTTTCTAACACCCCGACCATTACACTAGAGTGGCCATAGAACCCTAATTGTAATCGCTTTCTAACACCCCGACTATTACACTAGAGTGGCCATGGAACCCTAATTGTAGTCGCTTTTCACATGCCGACTATTACACTCATCTGCACTCTGAATGGCTGGTGGGACCACTTCGAGAGTATTGTGTGTTGCTTTCTATTTTGTTGAGGCTCCTCGTCAAATGCTCTCCGAGGAGTCTATCAGAGGATGGCGTGCCGGGAGTATCGAACGTGGGATTCGAGAACCTAAAGTTTTCTCCAAGGCTTGTAGCCACGCCTAAACTCCAAACCTCACAACCCTAAATCCCAACACCCTAAACAGTCCTAAACCCTAAACCTTCAGACTCCAACACCCCAAACCCTAAAATCCCAAACCCTATAAACCCTAAACCTGGCACATTGCAGCCAGGAATCTGTGCTCGGGCTGCCGACCGCGGACACATTGCCAAGCACAGCTACCACCTGTAATGGCAGGCAACTAAGTTACCCAAAGGGTCGATGTACCCAAAATAGCATATACTTTGGCCCCAAAGTACCTATATAGGGACGACTTTAAGGCCAAAGTATATACTATTTGGGTACATGGACCCTTAGGGTTAGGGCTGGGACCAATAGAGGAGCCTCAATATGTTCAATATAGGGCTGTGGTTGTATATGTAGAAAGGAAAAAACAAGGAAAATTAAGGGATGATCTGATGATCTTGGTACTTATTCAGGCTCCAGTATATAGTGGTAGCTTTCAATCTATGTTGAGCCAAACCCCCTAAACCGCAAAATTCAGACCCTGTAATTACGAGCCAAAGATTCATGGGACACCCAAAGCCTGAACCCTAAGTTCAAGTCAGGAACTTCGGGCCAAGGCGCTGGCTTCCAGTTGCAACATTCGGTTCGGAACCGAGACAGCAAGCGAAGACAGGACCATTGATTAGCGTTCAGGGTTGAGGTTGTAGAGTTGATGCAAAGTTTATAAAGTTTAAGGTCCAGGATCATTGACAGGGGACCCTTGTCATATATGTGTGCGAGGAAGTGGGTGGAGACACACGGAGACACACGGGAAGACCCACAGAGCCCTAAAGGCGTTCAAAGAAACCTTATCCAGGAACAGACCTGAAGTCTTGATAGACTGATACCACCGAGATCTACTTGGAGGTTCATGGGTAGTTATAAGTGGAGTTATAAGTCCCCTAAAATAGGCCATAACTATAGTTATCCTACTTATATACCTACTTATAACTACCCATGAACCTCCAAGTAGAATAGGCTCCCTAGCTCCGCGGAGTTGGACTTGTTGCGATATGTGAAAAACTAACGATTTGGGCTGCAAATCTCTCGTATATCATCGCCCCTATACCGAGAGACTCGCAAATCCCTGAACTGGGTATCTTTGGTTGTAAGGTATACTCCTGAGTGCTTGGCCAGAAAGTCCTTGGTCGAGCTCGGCAAGACATTCTCCAGGAAAACATCTTGGATCCACAGCTCGAGGCGCTATACAACCAGATCGCCCCCCAACTTCCGAGTTATTGGGCAGCTCGTCCTCAAGCAAAGCATCTCCAGTCAAGCCACCGTTGATAGGGTGTTCTTCTCATGAAAGGCATCTTCCCGCCGACCGATGAGCAAGTCCACATTGGGCACTCTGAATCTCTTATCAACACCATAAGACAAACCCTATCGAACCTGGAGAAACCCACCAACTTAAGCCGCACCTTGTTCATCATAACAGGCCCAAAACCCTTGAATAACTCTACAGCAACCGAGGAAAGCCTTGCAACACCCGGTCAAGTCGCACCTTGCTCACCCAAAAGAGACCCTGTATAAACCTTCAATCCTGAAACCTATGGTTGATGATATAAACCCTGCATTACTTGTAGTAATAACGAATATCCCAGAATTCTCATAGTTTAGGGTCCTTAAAGTAGTGCTGGATTTCTATCATCCACAGTATACACCCGAAGCTAAACCCTGAACCCTAAATACCCTAAACCCCAAGCCCTAAACCCTGAACCCCAAGCCCTAAACCCTAAACCCCAAGCCCTAAACCCTGAACCCCAAGCCCTAAACCCGAAGCCCACCTTGTTCACCAAGAAAAGGCCCTCGACCATGATCACCGTGATCGACTGCTCGTCTCCCCAGAGGACAATCTCGGCCTGGATGTTCCGAGTCTTGCGTTTGGGGTTGATAGGGTGTAGGGGGTTTAAGGTTTAGGGTTTAGGGTTGATAGGGTTTAGGGTTGATAGGGTGTAGGGGGTTTAAGGCGGAGTTTGAGGTGGGGGTTTGGGGTTTAAGGTGGCTTAGGGCTGAGGGTTTTAGGTTTTGAATAGGGCTGAAGGCTTCTGGGGCTTAGAGGGCTTAGGGTTTGGGGGTTTAAAGTTTAGGGCACAGGATGTAGAAGGCTCATTGTCCAGTGTTGTCCCTTAAGGATTCCTTCGGAGAGTCCCTTTTAATAAGGCTTCTATAAGGATGCTATAGTCCGTGTTTAGGGTTTAAGTCTTGGGGTTCACACGGCTCATGGTGTAGGCTTTGCCTGCCCGCAGCTTTAGCTTAAAGTTGAATGTGTGGCTTATTCCGTGCATTGCACTGCCGGACTGCGGATAATGCCCATTTGGCCGTTCAATTCATACATCTTGCGACCCAGCAACCTCGAAAGCCTAAACCCGACAGAGCAAAAACCTGAAGCCGAAAGCCCAGCATAGAGATTGAAGACTCAACAGCTCTTTTTTCCCGTATACTCCCTATAGACTCGTATGGCGATACATCAAGGCCCTAATTTACTTCTATGTCTACTGGCCATCGGGAAACGGCCACCAAGATCGAAACCATACACCCTAAACCCATACATGCTCCTAAACTCTAAGCCCCTAAACCCTGAACCCCTAAACCCTACACCCCAAACCCTAAACCCATACATACATGCCCCTAAACCCTAAACCCTACAGCCTAAACCCTAAGCCCATACATGCCTCACACTGAGCCCCAAGCCCGATTTCCCTGCCAAAGGAGACAAAACCCCTTAGCTAAGGACGCTACGTTAAACTGCAACTGGGATCCTTACCCATGGTTTTTGAGAGTAGTTTCTGCCTGAATTAAGGAAGATACCTAAGAGCGGTAAAGCATAGAGGGGGGGATCCTTATCATATATCTTGTTTTGATTTCTGGTAACCCTAAACCCTAAACCCCTAAACCCTATAAACCCCTAAACCCTAAACCCCTAACCCCTAAACCCCTAAATACTTTTCCTTCATTGAGGTGGAGATTCTGGCAAGTCCCAGACTTCCCGGTGTGCTCCGGCTGTAGGGCTCTAGGTGCCAAGACTTTCACGGACTCTGGCCTTTTATCATGCAGTATTTGGGGTCGAGGGTTTATAGGGTTTAGGGTTTGGAGTTGTAAAGTTGAGGGTTTAGGGGTTTAGGGTTTGGAGTTGTGGGGTTGCGGCTTTAGGGGTTTAGGGTTTAGGGTTTAGGATCCAAGACCCGACTGTCTGGGTACTTGGATCCCCTCAAATGGATCCAGCATGACGCTTCTTTGCTGCTCGCTGCAGTAATGTCATGTAGACTGTAGACCGCTGATTGATAACACACGCCTCTCTCATAAGGGTCATAACACGGATCCTGATATCAAGGCCCTTAGAGAAAGCGGACGTTTTAATCAGGGCTTTGCACTCTCAAGGCTTGTTTGCGACCCTGAGTATCCGAGGAAACTGACTTAGAATCTGGCTAAACCCTGAACCATGAAACCTCAACCCTAAACCCTGAGCCCTAAACCCCGAACCACGAAAGCTTAAATCTTGAATCCGAAAGCCCCAAACCCCCAGTGGCCTTCACGTTTGGAGGCATCGGGCGCTCCACGGTCCTTAGCTGAAGATTTGCTAGTTCGGGCTCAGGTCTGTGTGCTTTACCCATAGGCTCCTTAGTAGTTCCTTTTGGGGATTACGTTATAGGCTCCTAAATGCCAACTACAAAAAGGAACTACTAGAGCCTATGGGCCATGGGTATCCCTCCAACAGTGTTTTTGGAGTTTTATAACACCTGGAATGGGGTAGTGGGGTAAGCTGTAAGCTACAGCTAACTTCTTGGAACTATTCCAGCGTACTATTCCGGCCTTCATTATCAGCGGGATTGGCCTCAACGCCCAGGGATGTCTAGTACCCTGAACCCCACAAACAGTCGCAAGGAGGCAAGCCGAACATGGAAAAATCACGAACTGGAAGTCAGCAACCTATAAGATCGAACTATGCACCGTACCGTAGAGTCTTCAGGACGATTCCAGGGTCGAGGACGCATTACGAAATTGGCCAAGGCCACTGCGCTACATTTGCTTCTTACCCATAGGCTCCTAAGTAGTTCCTTTTTAGGGTTCGTATTCAGAATCCTATAATGTAATCCCAAAGGGGAACTAAAAAGGAGCCTATGGGCCTATGGGTACATGCTACATTGAAGCAGTGCCATCACGCGAGATGAGTGGCCCCATCTCCAGAATGCCCCAGACCTTCACCGAGTGGGCATGCAAGGTCGCATTGACCTGCGCAGTTCGGCTCAGGGTCAAACCCCCCCAACTGCGGCATCCTAAGCCCTAGACCGTAAACCCTCAACTAGACCCGAAACCCTAAACCCTAAACCCCTAAAGCCCTAAACCCCTAAAACCCTAAACCCTAAACCCCTAATCACCCCTCACCTTGAAGCCGAAAAGGCCTCAACCCCAAAGCTCCATGCACTCCATCTTGGACCCTTTACAGTCTCCTTACGCTTAAGTAAAAGGGACAAACATATACACACAGACATACATATAGGCATGTCCCAAGGCTCCTTAAAAGGGAAAAGAGCAACTACAGGGTTTCAGGAGAAAACACGAACCGTCGCAAGGTTCGTATCCGGGGCTCAGGTTTGTGCAGACTATGAAATTCAAACCTTTATCTATGACATGTGAGGCCTACCTACAAAGCTACTGTAAGGGTTCCTGTAGAAGGATCATTTTGGGAGTTTCTATACTAATTACAATAATGTCTAGTCTATATGGTAAACCTCAGAAAGTTGGAACATGGAGTAGGGGTGGTTTCCTGGATTTTCTATACTTGCCTTAAGGGCATGGTGATAATGATGCTCCAACTTTCTGGCTCCTACTTTCACCCTATTGTGACCGCCCGAGTTTTAAAAACACAAGGAAACCCTAAGCCCTAAACCCTACCAAAAAACTTATGTTAGCCCTACTTTTAGACTCCTACACGCTATAAAAAAAAGGCCCTTAAAGGAGCCCTGCCTACTCATATACCCCGAAACCCGAGCCCCCGCAAAAACAGCAAGGGGAAATCCTGCGCCCAGGGGCCTCCCGGTCAAACTCCAGACGACCCTGGATCTCCAGCCTGGGTTTTAAAGTGGGCTTTACGGCTGCTTTTGGGGTTATTGCTTAGGGTTTGTAAGGCTTTCAGGCTTTAGGGGTTTAGGGGTACTGTCTCCAGCCTGGGTCCCAGAGACTCCAATCAATATCCCTTAAATTAAGGAACAGACCCTTAAATCATAGTATTGAGGCCCCTATAGATTAAGGTATATTCCTGAATTAAGGGGTATTGGGATCTCCAGCCTGGGTTTTTCTAGGGCTTCAAGGCTTTACTTGGAGGTTCATGGGTAGTTACAAGTAGGGTTATAAGTAGGGTAATTTTGGAAGGGCTTCAGAGTTTGGGGACCCAGAGACTCCAATATTCCTTAATTAACGAATATACCTTGAATATCTTAAATTATGGTAGGATCCCCCTACTTTGATTTAAGGTATATATTCCTTAATTCAGGGATATTGGAGTCTTTGGGGTTTTTCTTGGGCCTTAGGATGCTTTTGGGGTTTATTGCTTAGGGTTTGTCTAGAGTTTAAAGTTATTTAGGGGTTCAGGGTACTGTATTTATTGGGTTTTAGGCCTTTCTTGGGCTTTATGCGGTTTCCAATCGGTTCTGTTAAGCAATGTAGACTTTCTAAGGCTTATACGGGTTTTTCAGCTTGGACACTTGCTCAGGGGATTCTTAGGATGTGAAAGAGTTTGTTGGTTTCGAGTATTTTGGAGGGCTTCGTAGGATTCTATAAAGCTTGTGAGGGTGTGTAGGATTCTTCTAGGATTGTCATATGGACTTCATAAATGATGTTCTAAGAGTTTCAAAACTGCTTCAGGGTTTGGGGCAGAATGTCGGCCGCGAAGAACAGATCCCTTCATTTCATGGACCTTAGTCTTTGGACCGCTCGTGCTATAATCTTCTGAAGGGAAAGAGGGTTGTCAATCAGTGTCTTATGGAACTTAAGGCAAGGTAGCATACATGTTTTAAGCTTCTGTTGGGCCTTGTAAAGGTATTGTGAGGCTGCAGTACGGTGGTGTACAGGTTTCAGGGAGGGTGCTACATCTAGTCTCAGGCAATACTGCATATTAGCGAAATTTAAGTCAGCTGTTGTACAGAACATACCTCATCTTAAATGGTCCTAAATACGATGTGCACTAAACCCTAAATCATCCTAAATCTAAAGGTTCCTGAAGTTAAGGGAGACGACGACGACTACTGCTACTACGACAACGACAACGCTTACTGCTGCTCGCCGGGCACGCCTGTGCACGAGACAACTGCAAAACGCAGTACAACTAGTCAGGCCACCTATAAATGCACGTCCTCAAAGCGAAAACTTAGATTCAGCTTCCTTAGCCCAACAAGCCCCAACGAAACCCTGCGGCATGGTGGACTTGTCCTGAATATCTTTGCCGTAGGCCGCAAACGCATGCCCAAAGCATCAAGGTTACCAGCGACAACATCACCTGGAAGTCAAGATGGGTAGGTATGCGATGACTTCTTTCACCGTGTGAGTTATCGAAAGCCAGTCCATAAATTCGGGTAGCCGTCAGCCGGGCAGCTCCGGCTGTGCGATTTGAGCCCAGGTGAACCACTGCAGCAAGGCTGTCAGGACAAAGGTCCTCTTGTCGTTCACGAAACATGGGATGATCAAGAGTCGCACCCCGGCATGCTTGCAAAGCTCGACCTTCCTAGCATCCCTATCCTGCTGGGCGTGGAAGTTGGAAGGATCACCGAAGTGGAAATAGTTCTCGGGATCGTAGTGCTGTTCGCCCTGGTACTCGAAGGCTAACTGCAAGTCAAGGCAGTACCCATCCAACTGCAAGCCTTTCAGGAAAGGAGGGTAACAAGATGGGAAATCAGCCGGATGGAAGATGGTCTCCAGGATGCTGCGGATGTCCGCCTCCGTCCGCCAGATGCTGGCTGCACACTGTGGGCACCACGTCTTGCCATGCAGCACGTTGCTGGCAGAGGCTTCCCACCTGTGTCCCAGCTCGCATTCCCACCAAAGCTTGTCACGACTATGCTTGTACGACTTGGCCAAGCACCTTCCACCGAGTGTAGCAGCATGGACCTGGAGGCGTGGTAGACCGATTTTCCTGCAATGGGGACACCAAGAGTTCTTGTTCAGAACATCACTAGGTCTTGCCTGCCACATGTGACCGTGCTGACACTTCCAGCCCACTTTTGTAGAGTTGTTGACATCTTCTGCTGCCAAGCACTCGCCACCCAAACGCATGGCATGCTCTTGCAGCCGACGCACATCCAGCAGAACATTCCCCGCGCAAGCTGGGCACCAAGTTCCCTGGTTCAAGACGCTGTTAGGGCTTGCCTGCCATCTGTGACCTTCGTGGCACCGCCACATCACTGCTGCCTTCGTGCCCTCATAAGCAGTTGAGAGGCAGCAGCCACCGAGGGAAGAAGCATGCTGCTGCAAGTCCTTCAAGCTTCGCTTCTTCCGCTTTCTCCCTTTGCGGGAGCATTTGGGGCACCAGGTTCCCCCATAAAGAACCGTGTCCGGTGTGGCCTCCCAGGTGTGCCCCAGCTTGCACTGCCAAAGGACCTTGGTTTTGGAGCGGTTGTGTTTGCTCTTTGACAAACACCCGCCGCCTCGTGCCCTCGCGTGATCTTGCAGCCGCTGCAGAGGGATCCGCCGTCTGTTTCTCGCGCACTCCGGGCACCAGGTCTTGTTATGCAGCACATCGTTTGACCTTGCATCCCAGGTATGTCCATGTTGGCACTGTAATGGGACTTTTGTCTTGCTGTTTGTATTGGTGTTTGTATACCTGATCGCCAGGCACTTGCCACCCAGGGCCGCGGCGTGCTCGTGCAGTCGATCGAGCATGCTCTGCCGTTTGGCACCCAGGCTTTCCAGTGGTTGTTTTGATTGGCCCTTCGCCAATCTGCGCATGACTCGTCCTCTAAGCCTCCTCACGAAAGTCCCCACCACCAACCCTGCAAAAACATCAACTGCTGCAAGTCGCGAGGGAGCATGCTTGCCACCTGGCCCGCAACGATGATGCACCAGTCTCCCGCAATAGCGGCGCGCGCTCTGTGCACGCAAAGCGGGCAGTTCTGCATGCCACAAGTAGTCGAGCATAACTGCATGAACCCTACGGAGAGAACCTGCGTGCCGAAAGGATTTCAGATATGTTCCAAAGCCCTAGCCTTCAACGAACAACCCCAACCTACAACTCTGTGAGCTCATCTTATATCTCTTATACAGCTGCGAAAGTTCCGATAGCTCATGATCCCAGGACTTAATCAAGGCCTGGAGGGCCTCACTGGATCTTGCTTCGGGGCCTTGGGCCCAGAAAGGGTCCCAGAGTCAACCAAAAAAGCCGCAGCCGGCCGAGGAACCAATGAAGTACGGGGGTCTCGATGTCCAGTAGGACGTTGTCCTTCCCAGAGGGTCCAAAGGACCTAAAAAGTAGAATGTAGGGTGTCTATATTGGGAAATATGTTATTATGATTTGGGAAAGTATCCCCCATAACAGTACCTAGGACCCTTCGGGCTTTTGAGCAGCAAAGCTGTTGCCTGTGTCGTGCGGGGATGAGGTTCTTTGATGAGGGGCTGAACAGTGGGTCTGTTTGAACCCATAATTGCATCGTCATAGCCGACTGTGCTGCGGAGTTCGGAGCTACCGGTATACGGTTTAGCTCTAGGTTGCCCTTTTTGGGATTACCTTATAGGCTTCTAAACTTCTAAATATGAACCACAAAAAGGAACTACTTAGGGGCCTATGGGTGGTGAGGCTTTAGGGTATAGCCAGCTTCTCCGATGTAAGTTTGGGGCTCCTGTGGCCCTGATTCATAAACTCTGGGGTAGTTCTGGAAAGTAGGGGTCCCCTTTAGGGGTCCTTTTCAATAAGGGTGTTCATACTCTTTTGGGGACCAAAAAAGGTGACCCTACTTTAAAGAACTACCCTTATAGTACGCTTATAGAAACCCTTATAGATCCCTTTAGGGAAGCCTAAAAACCCTTGTAGATCCCTTTAAGGAAGCCGAAAGGGGACCTAAAACGGGGACCCTACTTTAGAGAACGACCCTCTGTTCTTTACAGTCACGGATCCTAGGATCGGTCCTCAACACAAAACTTCATCTATCAGGCTTTGGGGTTCAGGCTTTGGGGTTTAGGGTTTAGGGTGCAGGGTTTAGGGTTTAGGCTTTGGGGTTTTGGGTTTAGGGGTTAGGGTTTAGGGTTCTGGAGTTTCCCCGAAAAAGCCCCAAGGCTCTCGATATTTGTAGGTTTGCTCCAGGCAACTTACAACCCAAGTAGCACTGTAGCATTGTGCTGCCAACATCTTATAACCCCATTCCACCATGTACCGGGGCTATAAAGTACAGTTGTAACTCAGCTGTCCATGCAGTCTCTTGCTCGTAAGCCAAGTCCTCAACCCCTAATCGGGATCCCAATTTCAAAGTCACAGAAACAACCAACCTTGGACGCCTTCTAAGCTCTGGATCTTCCAAGCGGAGCTTCAGGGATCAAGGCTTTAGGGAAAAGGTCAATAAAAAAAAAGGGCCTTCGTTGGTAGAGCAACGGCCTTGGGAGATGAATTTACTTATGCGGATCTCTTCCCTGCATGCAGTGCGGCTTCGGGAGGTGTGCGTTGCGGCCCCAAATCCCTCATTCCTGAACGGTATATGAAGCCTGAAACCACATCCTGCCCAAGAAGCGCTAAGCCGCAAACTGCCAAACAAGACTACTCGGAGGATCATGGATAGTTATACGTAAGGTTATAAGTAGGGTAACTATAGTCATAACTTCATAACCAATTAACTCCACATTTAACTACCCATGAACCTGCAAGTATACTACGTGTTAAAGTACTGGGTGTGTTAAGCCCTAAATCCCAAAACCCTACACCCCAACCCGAAAAACCCTAAACCCTAAACCCTACAACCCTAAACCCTAAACCCTACAACCCTAAACTCTAAACCCTACAACCCTAAACTCTAAACCCTACAACCTTAGTTGTCCAAGGCTGGTTTTGTGCGGAGTCCTCAGGTGGGAGGACGACATTGTCCATCTCCTCGGGGAGCCTGGCAACTGCCGGGGCTTTTCGGGTTTAGGAGTTTAGGGTTAGGGTTTAGGAGTTTAGGAGTTTAGGGTTTAGGGCTTAGGAGTTTAGGGTTGGGGGTTTAGGGCTTAGGTCTTTCTTGTCTCTCACATTCTGATTATGTTCCGTCATGAATGCCAAGCTCTACTTAGGGGCTGAGTACCCTAGCCCAAAATAAGGTTAACGTTTTCAATTATAGTAGGATTATATAAGGCCCAAAAGGTTAAAGGTTACCTACTCAGCCCCTAAGTCTAACCCCTAAGCCCTAAACCCTGAAGCCTAAACCCTAAACCCTATTAAAGAAATTGAGGCTTGAGGGCTTAGGTGTATCGGGCTGAGGCGCATGAGAACCAGGAGTCTCTCCATCAGGTTCCCACATGTGCGTTGGGGGTCTTGCGGTTTAGGGACTGTTTGGGTCTTAAAAGGTTTAGGGTTTAGGGTTTAGGGTTAGGGTGTGCAGGAATGGTGGCAGATTCTGTAGAGTTGAGGGTCTTTGGACTGTTGGGGTTGACTCGTTGACGATACTGGATCTGCGGATGCTTTCCCCAATGATAGGATCCGGATGCTGTAGACGGACAGACCATCATCAAGGAGCCTCATGCCCCAAATGGTGGGAGTGGCATCCTAAAAAAATTGTAAGGGCCTTTTCCCAGAGACATCCGGAACCCCTTAAACAAAAGGCCCTAAGAAACCTGTCAGCCCCCCGTCAGATCCTGATGAACGCATGGAATTCCCTCTTTTCGTACACGATTTGGCATATGTCTGTTAAGGAGCTGGGCTGGGATCAACCTATGTACGAGCCCTCTACCCTGAAACGCTCTGAGGACTCATGTGCTGCGGTATCTTGCGTCCACAGATCATGCTGTGCAAGGCTAAGGCTGTTAGGCTAGGGTGACTCTAGGCTAGGGTTTGGGGTTGATCAATCACAAGTACCTATAGTCTCCATTGTAGTTCCTTTTTTTGGTTTAACCAAATCTATATTAAGGATCCTAAGAGGTAACCGCAAAAAGGAACTACAATGGAGGCTATAGGTACACTGAGTATCGTTTTGACCCTGATTTCTCTTCATCCCCCATGCGGAAGATCAACGATCCTTACATCGAGCCCTAAACAGCAAAATCCTTCTACGCACTGCTTAATAACATACCTCATACCTTCTTTTAGAATAGCCGTTTACGGCTGGTGACACTGCAGGGAACCGCGCCTAAGCCCGAACTACCCTGAAACTTGCAGTCCTCTGGCACACTAGCCACAGACCCGAACTACCCTAAACCCTACCTTAACCCACCAGAACCTACTTTTTTGTAGGGTCCCGATAAATCCCATATTAGGGTTTGTAATAAGACCCTACAAAAAATTGGGCTTTGGTAGGTTAAGGTAGGTACTCAAAACCCGAATTTTCTTTCCACCCTTAGCCCTACACAGCCCTCGTAGTGACCTTTCCCTGGAGCCTACTTGGGGGTTCACGGGTAGTTTTATAGTAGGTTGTAAGCAGGATAACTATATAGCCTATATAGAGGGACTTATAACTCCACCTATAAATACGCATGAACCTCCAAGTAGAAGCCTTTTAGAGCCCTTATAGAGCCCTCAAGGGAGCCCTTATAGATCCCTTATAAACGAACCTTAACCCCCCAGGTACCTACTATATAGGGCCCTAAAAGCTCTAGTGCCCTATATGGTAGGTACCTGGGGGGTTAGGGGAACACTATACCTACCCCATGACACTCCAAGCAGAGCCCCTCGGCCGAAGGAGCCTGCCGTCTGGCCATCCGCTGGGATCTGACCAACGACGGATCTTGTTGAGGTCCCCAAATGCCTCTGATGGGACCAGAAGTTCGGCATCAGAAGAATCGGGATGAGGGTTCAGGGAGCAATAACAACGGTTAAAGTTTTAGGGTTTAAGGTCCTCAAATGCCTCCGATGGACCAGAAGTTTTGGCATTAGGGTTCGGGGTTTTAAGTTTTAGGGCTGGGGTCCCCCCTGCCTCAGATGGGACCAGAAGAATGGGGATGAGCGGAATAACAGCGGTCAGAGTTTTGGGGTGGAGGATCGCTGAAACTGGAAATCACCGAAGCCCTCGATTGCTGGGCTGTCCAACAACCCACTGGGAACAGCAAAAACTTTCTTTCGGCTGACTATACAAGAGCCGGAAACCAGCACCTCAGAAGCAAAAACAAAAGTACAGAAGAAGTATACCACTAAACCCTTAACCCTAAACCCTACTCCCTAAGCCCTATAAACCCTAAACCCTAAACCCTAAGCCCTAAACCCTAAGCCCTAAACCCTACCCCAAGCCCAACTCCCGAAACCCTAAGCTTGGCCCGAAACCTTAAAGCCTCAACCCCCGTCGCTAAAATCTCCCTGGTTCTTAGTAGGGGAACCGTTCAACGGAAACTACTCTCTGAACCCTCACTTCTAAACCCTACTTGGAGGTTCATGGGTATTTGGAATTGGAGTTGTAAGTCCCCTAATCTAGGTCATAACTATAGTTGTCCTACTTATAACCCTATTTATAACTACCTATGAGCCTCCACGTACACCCACAACCCTCACCCTGCACACTAAAGCTAAAGCCTAAACCCTCGCCAAGTTGCAGAATCTGGGCGCTTGCATCCCAGCACGGGGCATTCCCTGGCCATGAACTCTTGCCGGAGCTGGCCTTCAAGCAAAGAAGGCTTAACCAAGGCACGTATCAGCATTGTTATAGTTATTTCTAAATTAATAGTGACAACAGTAGTGGTAATAGTAGTCATAACAATCATACTAGTCATAATAACAGTCATAAGAATGATCATAAAACAAACGAACAGCAATAATATTCATGAAAACACTACTAATAATAATAACAATAATAATGACAACAATAATAATA
>CAJNJA010084352.1:0-18413 GCA_905231915.1 Symbiodinium necroappetens
CTCCGTCTGTCGCTTGCCCTTGTAACCTCGTCAGGCCCAAAAGGTCCTAAGTACCCATGTGGGGTTGGGGTTTAGGGTTTAGGGTTTAGGTTTTAGGGTTTAGGGTTTAGGGTTTAGGGTTTAGGGGGGATACTTGCCCAAACCATTAATAGTAATTCCTATTATAAAGTCTCGTCAGGCTGCCGGGGGTTGAGGGGGCGTGTGCTTTGTGGGGGCTTCGCGTAGAAGTGTGGTGTGTTTGGTAAGCCCTAAACCCGAAATGTTGGGATACTTGGATCAAGCTTTAGCTTTGGATGCAGGGCTTGGGACAGCGGTTCACCACTGATCCTTGTGGGCTCGGGGCCTGGATTTATTGCTTTTTGTTAGGGTTTAGGCTTTAGGTTTNNTAGGTTTTAGGGTTTATAGGTTTTAGAGGGTTTTGGGGTTACAGGGTGTAGGTTTTAGGCTTCAGGTTTTCGGTTTTAGGGTGGGTTGATTGCCGAGTTCTTGTCGTTGCAGGTCGAGCACGTACCCTACCCGCCCAAAATCGGAAGGAAGTCTGCGCCGCGGCCATAGAACTCTATGGCCTATCGAGTAACTGGCACACTTTCCGAATATTGAGTCACTTCCAGAAAATCCCTGTATCCCGAGATGCAGAAAAGATCCAATTGAATAGGAGTTTGGGTATGCTATGGTATGCTATAATATGTACTGATACAGGAACTACAGGGAAGGGCGCACAGTCCCACTATGTTACTAACCATCCCGACTCGGAAGTACTTCATTCATATCTTTGCAACTCGAAGCCGAGGAAAACCCTGGCCGTCGATGCAAACCTCAACCCATACCCACCGCCAAAGAATACGAAACCCAACAAAAGTCGAGAGCTGGCCATTCCATGAAAGCCCCTGTTTCGGCCCTACCAAACCTATGAAGACGCCATTCCGTTCCTCATTCATTATAGGATTTAGAATTAATATAATGTAGTTCAAAGCCCAATTCTCTTCATGATGAGGGCCTCTATATCATCTCATAATCAGAACCCACAACTATAGCATCTGAAACCCCCAACCCTAAACCGCAGAACCCTACACCTGACACTCTAGACCCTAAACCCTGAACGGACCATATGTCCAATAAACCCTAAAGCACTAAACCCCAAGCCCCTACCGGGGCCTTTTCCCATTCCTTTCCTTTCCATTCTCCGCTTCATGATCGCAGCTTCTTCGACCACCGCCTCATCAAGCCTGTCAAGAAGATCCACTTGTTATAACATAGGGGCCTTAAGAAGGACAACGGGGTTTTGGATGTACATTATGTATACAGAACTATTTACGAGGAACCCTATGGAAGAATACTGGTAATAATCTAACCTTTTATAGTTATAGAACTCCCCCTGAACCCCAAGTCCTAAATGCTGGTTTCGCATTGTGCCTCCCGACGCCAGCAGCCACGAGCATTTCGCAAACCTTCGTCCGATCCATCATGATGAACCTGAGGACCAAACACGTCGTTAAACACGTCTGCATAGAGCGTTTGAGAAGGAGTGACATCACAGCACATCTTACCATATTACACATGTACCTGTATGCGGACGGCATCGACGGATATGAATTCACGGTACAGGTAAATGTTGCCCCTTCATTTATAAGTGCCCAGAAGCCCTAAACCCATCAACCCGTACAATCAAAATCCTAAACCAGCGCGGGCCCTTTTTCATTCTAGAGTTGTGGGTCTATATGTAAACGTAAAATTCAAGGCTTGAGGTCACAACAATGCAATGGTACTATAGGCGCATTGATTGTAAGAACTTAAGGTGTTGGAGCATGCTAGACCATATTTGTGATAAGGACTCCTAACGAAAACTATCGCTACTTGTTTATCAATTACTAGGCTTCTATAAGATTCCTTCATCAATGCGGGTTGTATGGCTGAGGGGTTGAGGGTTCATAGGGCTAATGCTTTTGGGACTTAGCGTGTTTAAGATTCCGGGGCTCATAGTTAAGGATTTCGGGACCCGGGGTATGCATTGAGGGATCGGGTTCTGAGACCGACGCAAATGAATGCTGAGCATGATCCTGACGTAAGGCCATCAGAATTGGAATAAGGCTTTGCGCCACACTGCAACTATGTAGGGACCGTAAGGAGACGCTATTACTATTTACCGAGCCCTGTATCTAGCTTCTCAGAGCATCGGAAAAGTGATGAGTGACATCGCCGAAGTCACGACAAGCCTGCATAGCAAGGCGCCAACTGCGAGAACAAATCAAACACATGACAACAGGCACTTCTCTCGAACACACAGCATGCAAAGGTACATTAGGGTGTGGTGCAGGATGCACGGTTTGATAGCCACACGTCTAATTCCTGCAGCCCGCAGCAATTCATCGAAAGCTCTACATCCAAACGGTGTGTCAAAGTTGCCAGAAATGTAAAGGAGCAGCTTGGGGCGGGTCTGCATGCAAAATCACACTTCGGGGATCGTTGTGGCTATTGCTTTCGGGGCCCCAGGTGGACCACCCCCGGATCAAGCCAGGTGGCTGCATGAGAGCATTCACTTGTCTTTCGTAGGTGGTTCGGTTCGCATACCTCAGGGAATAATCTACCCATAGGCTCCACAATAGTTCCTTTGGGTGGCATATATTTAGGAACCTCAAAGGTAGTCCCAGAAAGGAACTACTCTGGAGCCTCTGGGTAGGGCAACTTCCGCGCCTGGTAACAATACCAAAATAAACACCAAAGCCATAGCATCTTCAGCGATGAGGGAACTGAGTTCAGGCCGTCTATACATAGCAATCCCTAGATATGCCCGTGCCCGCCTCAGCCTACGATCTCGATAAGTTGTGGCTCTAAGCTTTAGGCCTATTACTAAATTGTTGAGGTCTACGCACGAGAGTTTACGGGCTTAGGTCTGGGGTTTGGGGCCTGTGGGTTCGGGGAGTCAAGATCTAGATCCGAAACCCTGTGGCCTAAACCCTGCAGCTTCAACCCTGAATCCTACACACTATCCCCTAGACCCTCAAGCCGAATCACGCCCTGCTTCTTTTTCTTTCCAGATTTCCGCGCGCCAAACCTGAAGCCTCCAAGTACCTAAGTGGAAGACCTTCAGCCCTCTCAGCCCCTTACCCAGCTCCTCACCGCGCTATAAAACCCTGATAGACCCTTTGTTGACCTCCGGGGCAACCGGCTACAACCCCAAACCCTGTAGAACCGACGCGCAACTCCTTAGAAAAAAGACAAACCAACACAATGCCTTAAAAACCCCAGGTCCCGAATTGCTGAACCCTGAACATATTCAACCCCAGACTCTCAACTTCCCTCAACCCTACATACTAAACCCCAAACAGGACCAAACCCCCCAAACCCTCAACCCCAAATTGCTTTATATCCTACAAAAAAACCCTCATCCAAAAAAAACAGCCTTATAAAGCCCAAAGCCAAAAACCCCCCAATTCCCTACCATCAAGACCGGCTGCTTGTCGATGCGGTATCTCCGGACCATCCAGGGATCTTCCGGCATCTTCCCATTCACGGACACGATCATCACCCGACCTTCAGGGATTCAGATCTTCAGGGCTTATCGGGTTTAGGGTAGTAGGGTATTAGGGTATTCGGGTATCAGGGTATCAGGGGATTTAGGGTATTGGGGTATTAGGGTATTAGGGTTTAGGGTACTGGGGTATTAGGGTTTGAGGTATCAGGGTATCGGGGTATCAGGGTATTAGGGTATAGGGTATCAGGGTATTAGGGTATCAGGGTATTAGGGTATTTAGGGTTTTAGGATTTTGGGTATTAGGGTATCAGGGTATTGGGGTAATAGGGTGTTGGGGTTTAGGGTTTAGGGGCTTTTGACTTCAGGGAAGCGGCCATTAGTCGGGGTACTTAAGGGTTCGGAGGGCCCAGGTTCAGGGCTTTGTAGGGTTTAGGGTTAAGGGTTTAGGGTTTAGGTTTTAGGGTGTAGGGTTTAGGTTTCAGGGTTTAGGGTTAAGAGTTGAGGGTTTAGGGTTTAGGGGTTAAGGGTTTAGGGTTGCTAGAACATGTTGTCAGGAAGTGGTCAGGTTCACCTAAGCCTATGCCTCCAACTATCTGCCGCTTGAGGGGTTTCTGCCCTACGAGACGAGACGGTCGGAACCCTAAGCCCTACGGTTTTAAAAAGAACCTACCTGTTTAAGGACTTGTATAAGGAAATCATCATAAGGAACCCTAAAAGAAGGGGAGGTTAATTAAGGGTCCAGGTAAACATGTGGAGCTACAGTTTCAGTTTGGGTTTGGAAATATAGAAATTTGGGACCTTAAAGGGCTTTAAAGGGTCTTTAGGGTTACCGGGTGCTTCGGAAACAGTGCTTCTAGGGCTTGTGCGGTGTGTTGGGGGCTTCAAGGATTTGAGGTTTTGGGGTGGAGCACTGCCACCTGAGCGCGACTCTTGCTGGAACAGAAGTCGCCAAAAGCACCGTTGTGTACCTTAACAACCACCCCCACTTCAAATGGAATAATTGTAATGGGTGTCCTAATATAACAGCCCTGGTAGAAAGGGAATTCATTAATAGGGTACATAGGGAGTTTAGCGCCCCTCGAAGTACCACAACTGCAAAACTACCATGGTCGGGTCCTATGTTTGCACACGAGTTGTGCCTTGGCATCTCGGGTTCAGCGGCCATGATGTTTAGCAGTTGGTTTGGGTTTCGGCGGTTGACGGCCCATAACCCTGGTCCCATCCCCACCCACACCATTTCCCAAGGACCTCCAAACCGTGAGAGGGGCTTCATATTCTCATGGTGTCTCATATGAGTGGAGGTCTGTAAACAGTACTGGGATCCTCAGTATAATGAGAGTAGTGCCTTACTGTCTTGGGATCCGAAACTGCCCGAGAACCACCATCAGAGCTAAGAAATGTCAAGTAAGGCATTTCTGGATTTGAGGATCGAGAACTATGAAAGAGGTATATGGCATGAGAGGGTCGAGCGTTGAAGAATGAGAGTCCGACTCTCTAGAGACTGTTCCCTCATGATTAGGGAGAACCTTGGGGATATAGGGCCTCTATTATAGGCCCTCTCAATAAGGCCCGTTCTAAGAGAGCCGCAATAGGGTTGTGAAGGGTCCTTTTTAAGGGTCTCCCTAAACCTGGATCATGGGATCAGCCTGCAATACCATAGACTTTTGCCGGCAGCCCACCTATGAAGTCCACTTCCCGGACGCTTCCTTCGCAAACCTTTGCAGCTGCTCGAATCGGGCGGGCTTAGCCTTCGTGTCTCGAAGTCTGAGGTAATGGAATCAGATGGCCTTGGGGCTTAACGGCTTAGGCTTGTAGGATTTATGGGTAACCATACCCCAAGCCCAAGCCCTAGATTTACGGCTTACATACGACCTCCGAAGCTACAGCCTATTAACGACGCTAAGCCCCGATCCTTCGCCATGGAGGGCGCTTACCTAAAATTCTGCTCTTCGGAAACGAAAAACGTCGGAGGCCCTTGGCTTTCCCCCAGAACAAACAGGCCTAGCCTGCAAGGAAGCAAACCCCGTGGTGTGTTTGTGGTTTTTGCAAGCGGGTCGTTCTCTAACCTTCGGGTCCCCTTGTTAGGTCCCCCAACATAGTGCGGCAGCCAAAACTATAAACAAAGGACCCTAAACGGTGACCCTGATTTGGCCCAGACTCCAGCAAATCCTGAAGATTCCGCTTTCAGACCCTGTAAGGGTGCTTAGTTGCTGAGTTCATAAGGATAAAGAAAAAGGTGTGCACTTTCAGTTCTATAATACTATAAGGGGTCATATTATCCCAAAAAGTTTAAAGTGTAGCATTTTCAGCTACTAAGGGTGGCTGTCCAGACCGCCACAGGAGCAAAAAGGAACCCTAAACACGACATTTACTCTGGGGAAGCCTCTCCTAAACCCTAAACATCCCTGAATCCCTGAACCACCCGAAACCCCAAACCCTAAACCCTCAAGACAAACATCGAGATCATGAAGCTGCACTCCGAACTCTAAAGGCCTAGGCCGAAACCCCTGAAAACCATGAAGCCCGAAATCCCTCAAACACTTAAACATACTTAGAACCTAGATCCATATTAAAAGGACCCTATAAACCCTAAACCCACAAAAAGGACCCTATACCCTAAACCCTAAACCCTAAACACCCTACAAAATTTCAAAGGCCAGGGGCGCGATTCTTCAGTGGATCCCCTCGAGAGATGAGCACTTGCTCACCTGCCTTGAACTGGCTGCGCTCCTGCTCTTTGGTGCTCTGTCGTTTCGGCTTACCTGGACCCTGAAAGTATGTAGAATAATGGCCCTTTATTATAGGTTTTTGGGCATTCTTTCACCTACTTTTTGGGTTTAGGGTTTAGGTAGAGCTTCTATAGGGGGTTTCTGGGGTGTTTCGGGGTTCTAAAAGTTTTCGGGTGTTCGGGCTTTGGGGCTGCAAGGCTTGAAGGTTTCAGGGCTTCGGCCTTCGGGGATTAGCCTTGGAGGGGTTTTGCGCTGGAACATGGATGTTGGATTTGGTGGACTTCGAGTCTCGGCTTAAGCCTTAGGGGCCTTTAGGTCTTTAGGAGGACTTATGGATGGAGTGTCGGCTTGTGGCTTAAGCGACTTGGGCGTGGGAGTTGGAGAGGCTGAACGTTAAAGTTTGACTCTTAGGATTCGAGGTCTAAGACTAGGACTGACTTTTGGATATTCTAGGGATCCGATGCCAGGGACTTTCGAGTTTGGGGCTTTAGGGCTTCGGTCTTGATGTGCTTCTCGGGTTGCGGCATGGGGTTTAGGGTTAAAGGGTCTAGGTTTGGGCGGGGATGAGATTCTACTGCAAGGATCTGGGGTTCAGATATGTTCAGATTTGCATTCTGGATCTACATGAGGCTTGGGTTTACCCCTAAACCCCTTACCCCAAACCCTAAACCCCTAGACCCCTAAATCCCTCAAAACAGCACTCAAACCAACACCCTGCGCCGTAGGTTGCCGGAAATCGGACTTAGGTGCCGTCCCGTCGACCGCAGTCTCATGTGAATGTGTCGCTCTTCATTGCAAGGACCGTCAAGGACGGTTTATAGGGTTTAGGGTCTATAGGGTTTAGGGTTCAGGGTCTCTAGGGTTTAGGGTCTAGGGGTTCAGGGGGCCATCAGGGACCCTAACCGGCGGCACAGGTTCGAAAGCCCCCTAAGACCAACATGGCGCACCTGCACCTAAATCCTCAAACCCCACAATTGAGGGCTGAAGGATTCAGGGGGGTAGGGTTGATCGGCTTAGGGGTAGGTAGTCTAGGAGCCTCAAAATATTAAGACAGTAGACTAGGGCTTCGTGGCAGACATGGGCATATTATGATTTTCTTAAGGTTTTGAAACAAGACTGAATTCAGGAACCCCAACAAACAGTAGTAGTATGTAGTAGTAAGTAGTACTTGTCCAGGCTCGCCTTCCCAAAGCCGAACGCTTCTACCTGCAAACCTTGAGCCCAAAGCCCTGAATCTTTAAGCCGGAGCCTGCAATGCCAACACCTTTTTAGGGTTTAGCACTGGAGGGTTGGGGGGGATGAGGTTTTGGAGGGTACCCTCAACCCTAAACCTTAAAACCCTACACCCCTAAACCCTAAACCCTAAACTCCTAATTAAACCCTAAACCCTGAGTTTAGGGGTGTATGACTAGGACTTAGGAACTTCGGGTTTAGCGTTTGCCACAACCTAAATCCTCGACCCTGCCGCAGGCCTCGGTCGCGTGTGGCCCTAGAGAAAAGTGCACCTGCACAGCTCATGCAGGGGCTTACTAGTGGGCGGTATACTATGCCATAAACGTAGCCCTAAGGGGCTTGTCGGGTTTTAGGGTGTAAGGGTTTCAGGGTTCCGGCAGGCCATGTCCCTTCAAGCTACTGGGATTCTAGGTTGCGAGATTGGGCCCCGACTTGGCTTGCAGTGACTGCTTTGCTTCATGTCATACTTTGTATAGTGATCAAGACACTGCATTTGGGGAATCTTCAACTACTCCAACACGCAGTAAGAATCCAGATTCCTTGGCTTGCCCCGGCCTTCATGATGGCCTCTGCCAAAAGAACGACATCAGCCACAAACGTTCTGCCTCCCTGAAGTCTTCAGCTGCTCAGCTTCTCCCTTCCCCATAGCCCTTAAACCCCCCCAAGCCCCACAGATCCCTCATAGAACCCACATGAAGTAGCCCTCAACCTGGACCCTAAACCCCACATACTAAAAGCCCCTCACAAGTTGCACTAAAAACCTTGCAGAAGCCCTTTTAACACAAAGCCACACAAGGGCATTCAAAAAAGAGAGACATAGTGACATACTAAAGAAGACAGATCCCATGCCCCTAGAATCCTAGAACCTAGGGACAATCCTGCTAAAGCTTTCACGCTTCAACACCAAACCCCTAAACCCTTGTAGAAGAAGATCCACCTCTTCCTGACCCGCAGCCGGCCAGCCCGGCAAAGGTGGCTGCCCCCCTTCAAACGAAGGGTTTGGGTGAAAGGCTTTTTCAGGGCCTTTTTAGGGTTTAGGGTTCAAAGCTAGGGGCTTTTTCGAGGGGCTGAATCTGAAGGCTACCGTTGTGGGTGGGGGCCTACAGGCTTCTTGGCGCTGTTTAAGTCTTCGTGCGTACGATCTTCCGGTTGCGAAGGCTCTGACTCCTATACCCCAAACCCTGAATCTGAGACTTTGCCGTCTTAGCATCTTAGCTTCAGGGCTTCCGTTCGGGCTTTCTGGGTCTGGGCTAGGTCTTCCTAAAAGCCCCAAATAACCTACCCTTTTCAGGGCTTGTATCAGGAAATAAAAAAATAAAGGAAGATTAAGAAGGTAGGTTCTTAGGGGTTAAGGTTAACTTCAGAGTTTCCACGATTCTCGGCCAAGCCCCAGATGCCGGGCTTGTTATTGCTCCATGGAGCCCTAAACCCTAAACCCCGTATGGGTAGTTCTCTAAATTAAGGTCCCTGTATTTAGTACGGCACCCTCATAAACAGGAACCTAAAAGCTAAAAGGGACCCTAATTTAGAGAACGACCCATGTATACCCCATGCCTAATAGCAGGGAGGCCTGCAGTCGAACAAAAGTCTAACTTAGACATTCTGGTAGGAAACCGCTGGGCAGTGGTGCTTGGGGAAAGTCCACTATTTCGGGTACCGTCCGCCCTAAACCCTAAACCCTCTAAACTCTAAGTTGCTAAGACCTACAGCCCTTCACCCTACGCAGCAAACTAGGCTCCCAGGACCCTCGTAGAACCCGCATTGAGTTCGCAGAAACCCCTATCAACAAAACTCCGTACCCCACCAAAACAGCTATAGTGCTGGCTGTAACGGCCCTTCTGAAGATGGAGCCAGCTAGCCACGGCTAGTCTTGCTGGTCTTGGGTTGACGATGGCTGCCCATGGCGCTCGTTGGCCGTGAATCTGCGGGCCCAGCCACTGCTGCATGGGTACGCCCACGGGGCTCGCTGGTTGCCGATACGTGGGCCCGGCCAGGTCATTGAGCCGAGCTTGTAGGACGGTTAGGGGCCCCAGCCACCCGTTTCAGGGAGCCTGCTGTGTGGCATCAGGGCTCGCGTGTTGTTCAGGTGCAGGCCCAGCTCGACCCTCGCTCTTCTGCTCGGAGAAGACGTGTCGCAGGCAAAATCGTCAGCTTCTCCCTCTCTGGGTGGGAGGGATCTTCGGGCAGAAGGGGCCAGGGTTTCAGAGTTTGGAGGGGCCCAGGGCTGGGCTAAGGAGTTTCTCAAAAACTTTTGGGGTTCTGCGGGGTCTACCTGAAGTGTATGCAAGGGAGTCATAGCAGTCTACTCAAAAAGCTGGTGGTCTGCAGGCAGGATGAGGTTTTGGGTTGAGAGTGCAAGGCCCTATTATCCCTAAACCCCTCCGTCAGAGCTTGGGTTGCAGGGGCTTGAGGCTGTCCGCAGCAGCTGCGAAGCGCTGCTTCGAGTGAACTTAAATGAACTTTAAGGCTTAAGGCTTATAGGGTTTAGGGGTTTAGGGTTTAAGGTGTCTGTAATCCTGAACCCCTTCATAAACCCTGCAAGGTTCAACCTTTGAAATTAAAGGGCTTAAAATGCGGGTGCCAACCTGCTCACAGCTCTCTCGCTGCCATGCATCACCAACGATCCGGCTGGATCTGACAATCTTGGTTTCTAAACTCCAAACCTTAAAAACTGCCTTACACCTTAAACCCTGAACTTTGGGGGTTCGTTTCTTAACCCTGAACCTAAAAAGACTGCCTTAAACCTTGAACTTTGGGGGGGTCGTTTCTCAACCCGGAACCTAAAGAGACTGCCTTAAACCCTGAACCCTGAACTTTGGGGGTTCGTTTCTTAACACTGAATTAATGAAAGACTGCCTTAAGCCTTTCGAAGCCTTATAACTTTGAGGTCCCAACCAGGACCCTCAAAGTACCCTCAAATAGGGGTAAAGGGTCGCAAATTAAGGGTATTTAGGGTCTAAAAAGAGGGTAGAGCCTTATGACGTTGAGGTCCCAAGCTAGTTCAAGAGTTGAAGGGAGCTTCGGCTCTGGGCATGAAGTCTCTCTCTCCCAAGGTCTGAAGCCTGACGTGTTTAGGGCTTAGGGTTTAGGGTTTGGGGTTGGGGGTTTAGGGTTTGGGGTTTGGGGTTTAGGGTTTAGAGGTTAGGGTTTTTAGAACCTTAAGGGTGCATGTGCCGATTTGTTTGTTAGATATTTTGGCCTCAAAGTGGTCCCTATACCGGTGCTTTGGGGGTTTAGGGTTTAGGGGTTTAGGGATTAGGGTTTTGGGCACATGGGGTCCTAGGGGGATAACATGTCCAATCGACGATCATCCCGCCCACCAGAGCGCCATTCCACGCGCCTTCCACGGACAAAACGTCTGAAGCTTTAGCCCTAAACCCCAAAGTCCTACTGGTAGGTACGGTTAGGGGGGATACATTCCCAAATCATAAATGGAATTCCTACAATAGAAACCCTACAGCTCAAGGTACTTAGGCCAATTTGGCACCCCAAAATGGTGTGGAGGGTTTACAGTTTGGAGTTGTCGGCATGCTGGGGACTGCAGGGGAGCTGGAGCTTGTGGGATGTAAACTTCACGGCAGGCTAAAGGGCCTCTGTTTCACATAGTTGGACGCTGAAGCTTTTGGCTGCAGTCTAAACGTGCGCGTTGACATCACCCTGCTACATAGACTGACGTCCGACGTAAAGACCAGAGCTTGTCTGGTCGGACCTCGATGAGAGTGCGAAGCTTTGCAGTCGAACTCAAAAAACATGCCCTGGATTCCAAATCCTCCCTCGGCTGGTTTTGGATCTCTGACAGTATACAGCTCTGGAGGCAACAAACCCGAGGCATAAACCCAAAACTCTTAAACCCCAGAAGCCCAAAACCTCCAAACCCCCCAAAACCCTAAACCCAACCAGAGCATTTGAAGCACCGAAGCCCCACCTACAATCCCCATGCCCAAATCACCCAATTACAAATGCAAGACGAGCAACACAGTAGCATGATTATCACTAGCTTGATTATTATGGCAAGCATAATATTCATAGTAATAATATCGTAGTAGGAATGATGGCAATAGAATCAAAAGAATGACCCTGAGAGCAATGAAGCAGACGTGCCTGCTATCCAGGGCCAAGCCAAATCTCACCTTGCTAGTGCCTAATTCGGCTCGAGGGCGTACGGCTCAGATACTTTACTGGATGAACCAAAAGCTTTAGCATCAAAATAGCCCAAAAGCTTACATAATAGGGTCTTTGGGCCCAAAAGCCTTTAAAATATGAGTCCTTTGAGGGTAAGGGAAGAGCTTTAGGAACCGGAAACATCAGACCCCAAAACCTCAGCCCGAATCCTAAACGCTGCATCCGAAATCCAAACCTGCCCAGACCCTCAAGTGGGAGTTCCCTTTTTTCGGTTGCCTTGCTAGAATCTATAACCCCGTCCTTAAGTGAACCTTTACCTGAAACAGGAATGGCCTCAAGCCTCAAAACCTCGGGTTCGGGGGGCAGTAGGCTTGGGCGATTGTTGGCTCGTGTTTCCTCAGGGCGCCCCGAGGGACAGAGCCCCCCGCAATTCTTACGGGGGTTCGAGGAATCCCTGGCGTGTGAGAGTTTTACGCTCGCTGGTCTTTGGGGTAGTTACCGTTATAGGAGCCTTCTAGAAGGTCTATATTATATATACCTTATAAAAGCCTTACGGAAGCCCTATACACCCTAAACTCCCCACCTGTAGTTTCCTTTAATCTGGGGCGTACCACCCTCCGCCACTCCTGTGAAACTCTGAGACACACCTCTCCACTCTCCACTTCCAGCAGTTTTAGTAGGGGTGCTACCTAATAATGCGGCGTAACCTACCATTCGGTAGGGTTTCAGCTACAGGAAGATCCGAAGACATCCCTAAGACCGCTCCTACACCCAAAAGCCTCTGAACCCCAAACCTTACGCAACCATGAATCCTGAAAACCGAAGCTGTCAACGGTAAACCCTGAACCCCAAACCGTCAACCTGCAAACCCTCAACCCTAAGCCCTACCCACAGGCCCCTAAGTAGTTCCTTTTTTGGTTTATATTTAGAAGCCTATAAGGTAACCCCAAAAAGGAACTACTTAGGAGCCTCTGGGTAAACCTTGAACCCTTACCCAAAGGGTCCATATACACTACTACTATGGAATTAGGTCCCAAAAGACCCTCCTTATTATGGTTTTGGGGACCTAATTCCATAATAGTAGTATATATGGACCCTCTTGGTTAGCTAAACCCTAAACCCTAAACCCACCCTCAACCCTAAGCCCTCAACCTGGAACCTCCTGAAAACCCGTGGTTTAGGGTTTAGGGTTTTAGGGTTTAGGGGTTTAGGGGCCCTTAGCTACTGAAAACCCGTGGTTTAGGGTTTCTGGATCGAGTGGCCAGCTCTGGGAGAGTGCGGAAGTGCCAGCGCGACCGGAAGTTTTGCACCTCTTCAAAGAATTATAGGGCTTCGGATTTCGGGCTATAGGGCTTAGGGTTTAGGGTTTCTGGTTTAGGGCTTCGGATTTCGGGCTATAGGGCCTAGGGCTTAGAGCTTAGGGTTTAGGGCTTCGGATTTCGGGCTATAGGGCTTAGGGCTTAGAGCTTCGGGTTTGGTAAATTTAGGGTGGCTGTCGGAGCGATTTGTAGCAGCTGGGGCCTCTGCGGCTGTGAGACGATTCGTGTCTGGGTGCTTAAAGTGTCTAGGGGTTCTGAGGGGCACGGGTCCACCCGAAATGGGAGTTTCCGAAAATTAGGGTACCGTATTTTGGGGCCTTTATAATAAGGATCCTACTATTTTGGGGTTGTACTAGATTCGGGTTCCCTATTTTCATAAAAGCCCCCCAAAATCACAAGGATCCCACGATTTGGTGTACTATATATTCGGCTTCCCTATTTTCCTAAAAGCCCACCCAAATCACCAAAACCCTAAACCCTAAACCCTAAACCCCAAATCACCAGAACCCTAAACCCTAAACCCTAAACCCTACCAGAGCCATGCTCACTGGAATTCTTTGACCCTTTCGCCCCAGCCATCCGCCACAGCCCCTCGAACCCTGGAGCCGAACAGCTCAAGCCTCCATAGCTGTAGGGGCGCTTAATACTAATACTATTACTACTAATAATAATAACAATGATAACTGTAGGGGCCTTTATTAATAACAATAAGAGTAAGAATAAGAAGAATAACTATACTACTAATAATAAAAATAGCAATAATTAGAACACTCTACCATAATGATAGTAAGGAACCCCCAAAAAATTAATATGGGTAGCTATTTAAAACTTATTTAGGCCAGTGTAGTGACTGTAGTGCCCCCCCTCCGCCCCCTCTCAACAACAACGAACGCCCCAAGGCCTGAATCACGACTCCTCAGAAACCACAAGGGCCTAGGCCCCTGAAATTGAAATCCTCTTAATCCCTAGGCCCCTAAACCCTGAACCCCAAACCCCTAAAACCACGTAGGCCCTTAAACCCTAGTTCAAACCTCCCACTCGAATTGAACCCTAGAGAAATCCCCATAAACCCTAACCCCAAACCCTCTAAACCCCTAATTATAGGCCCTAAACCCTGAGCCCTATTGCTCCCTTGAAGGATCTCTTAAAAAGGGAACCCTCAGAGATACCCCCGACAACCCCCTGAAACCTCAGAGAAAACACCACAAACCCTGAAACACGAGACGACCATCCTCTGCCATGAGCTCCAGAGCCAAAAGGATGAAGAAATGACCTTACCATAAAATAGTCTTTAGGGCTAGTGCTCTAATTTGGGGGGGGGTTCCCCCATTCAAGAGATCTAGAAGGGTTTCTGTGGTAACTCTCTAGGGTTTACAGACATGAGGGTTTAGGGTTTGGGGATTTAGGGGTTTAGGGGTTTAGGGGTTTAGGGGTTTGAGGGTTTAGGGACCTTACCAGGCGGTACTGCTCTAATTTCGGGGGGCTACATATTATGGGAGGGCACCGAAACCCTCCAAGGAAAGGTCTACGGGATGGGACCAAAGCCTGCTACCTTTGGTTAGTAGGGAATGGAGGAATGGGAACTATTATGAGTACCATTACTACCATTCTTCCATTCCCTACTAACCAAAGGTAGGGTTTAGGAAGGTCTCAGTCCGCCCGGTTCATCATCAGCCAGCCCCCCCCATCAAACCGCGACAACAACCTACGCCCCAATGTGAAAATATATGAAGCTACAACCTAAGCCTAGCACCCGAAGCCAAGCCCCAACATCCCAAAACCCGCACCAAAATCCCTCAACCCAAACCCAGGACCTAAAACCCCAAAACCCTAAACCTTAAACTCTAAAACCCCAAAACCCAAAACCCTAACCCCCTAAACCCTAACACCCTAAACCCTAACACCCTACACCACAACCCCAAAGTGGAGACCGCCGAGGAGCAGAAGTGCTTGGAGACCTCCGGCTCCTGGTCAGAACGAACCCTAAACCCTAAACCCTAACGAAAAATGCAGAGCCTTAGTCTGCGTGGGGTTCTTAGGGTTTGGGGTTTAGGGGTTTAGGGGTTGTGGTTTAGTGGTTTAGTGGTTTAGGGTTTAGGGGTTGAGGGCTTTAGGGTTTAGGTTGTGGGGTTTGGCATTCACCTACAGTCTCCATTATAGTTCCTTTCTTTGGTTTAACCAATTCTATATTAAGGAACCCAAAAGGGAACCCCACAAAAGGAACTACAATGGAGACTATAGGTAGGCCTTGCGGTTTAGGATTTGAAGCTTACGACTTAGAGCTTTGTAGGGTCGTACAAGTTCTCACTGGGTTTTAAGGGTCCGGTATTCGGCTTGAGGTCTAGGGTTTTACAGCTGCTCATGATGGTTTTTGGAACTCCGGTATAGGGGTTGGATTACAAGGCTCTTCATACAACACCCTAAACCCTAAACCCTAAACCTTAGAGAACCCCCCCCCCCCCCCAGGTCTTATGTATACCGGCCTGAATAGGCTTCAACTATCCCAGCATCGGGGGGGGGTAGCCTAAACCCCAAACCCAGCGGTCCTATCCGCCTTCAACACAACGCAGTTTACCCATTGAGGCTGCTCTTGTAGCCCTCAACAACACGCCAACAGGAAAATAGAGGTCCTGCCTCCGTATGTAACCGCTCCAAATATTGCTTCTAGTTTTACCCTGTAAACCCTAAACCCGGCGTGACAGAGTTCGGAGTTTACGGTTTATGGTTTAGGTTTGAGGTCTTCTAAACACGGTCGGCTCTTGGAACCTAGGTTGAGCCCCAACCCCAGCAAAACGCCAGAAACCTTCGAGTGGATTTGGGGTCCCCAGAGGGTCCAAGTACCAAGATAGTAGCTACTTAGCAGATATTGGCGCCCCTAAGTATATAGCATAAAACCCTAAACCCTAAACCCATGCTGTACTATTCCTTGGACCGTCTAAGGTCGAACGGTTGCTGCGTTTGTTCCTCATGCCCTCGGCTTGCTTTATCGAGCCATGATCCCTGTAGCCCAAAAAACCGCCCTTGTAAGGGTTCCCGATAATGAATGAGCCTACCTTCTACGGGCTCCCTTCAATGGCTTCCTTTCTAGAATTGCCGAAACAGGTAGGTTTATTTGGGCCGAAGGTCTTTTGTAGTTTCGGGCTAGACCGAGCTTGGGAAACAAGCCGTTAGGCCGAAACCCATGGTCCAAAGCCTACACCCTAAACCAGAAACCCTTAAACCCGAAGCCCTGCGACCCTAAACCCCCAAACTCCATGTCCATATAAACACCGAAGGCGCCACAAAAAAAAAAATCCTTAAAACCCTAAACCATACATCCGAACCCTTCAAAGAATCCCTTAAACTTAGGAACCTCTACCTAAACCCTTATAAGCCCTAGACCCTAAACCGTCTGCAGGAACAGCACGAGGAATCCACACCTGCCCCTGCACAGCGCCGCGGAGGGACTCGAGCCTCACCCGATCCAGGGCCTCTTTGGACCTTGCACAAGGGCTTTCAGGGTTTTTGGGGGCTTTCTGGGTTTAGGGTTTAGGGGTTTAGGGTTTAGGGTTTTGGGGGCTTTCTGGGTTTAGGGTTCCAGGGCTTAGGGTTTAAGGGTTTAGGGGTTTAGGGGTTAGGTGTTTAGGGTTTAGGGGTCTAGGGGTTTCTCGGGGTTTAGCATGTTGCTGTTCTGTGGGGTGAACGGGACGGAGCAACATCTGAGGTTTTGGGGGTGTAGGGAATAAGCTAGAAGGCTTGGTAAAGTTGTGGAATCCTAAACCCTGAAACCCTAAACCCTAAACCCCGTTGTGGAAGGTTTAGGATTTCCAGCTCTTGAACGCTCAGGGCGTGGATTGGATTTCCGAAGCAATTCCGAGGCCTCATCCAGAACTCGCAGTCGTTCTAAACCTTTAACCCTAAACAGCTCATGTCCCTATAGAGCCTTAGCTTTCAGGTTCAAGATATGAATTTCGGGCTAAGGCTTTTGCCAGGGGTTACGGGATGTGGGGCTTGGGTTCTCGGGTAAGATCAACGAGCATGCCTGTAAACTCCCGGAGCTCTAAAAACGGGGGAACCCTGCACTCACACACCCTACCCGGACCCTTAAGAACCTCCCTTTTCAGGGCTCCTCATCATGATTTCCGCATAGGAGTCCTTGAAAAGGTAGGTTCTTTCGGGTCAAGGTATACCCTGATTCATAGCTCCCGTCCCAGCCGCTCGTTCTCCGACATATCCAGAGCTCTCATTTTCGTGGAGCGCGCCGAAGGGCTGTAGAAACCGGAGGCGTCCTCTTGGCTTCACTTTGCTGGGTTCTCATCTAACAAAGTATGTACTATCTATCTATCTATATATATATATATAGATCCCGATTATGGCAACTTAAATTAAGCTCCTTAACAAGAACCCAGCTCAGCAGTTTAGGATTGCTCTAGGGGTTCATCGGGTTGTATGTTTTATGGGGTTCTGCGAAATTATAGGGTTAATTAACATTGCGTGCTTCCTGGGGTTGTCGCGGATCTTACGTATCACGATAAGAAATCCAGTCTTTCGGGTCGATATTGGGGTCAAACATTGGGTTTGGGGTTTAGGGTTCAAGGTTTAGGGGTCCCTTATGCGCTTCACTTACCTGGACCCTGAAAAACCTGCCGTTTTAAGGACTCATATAAAGAATCATAACAAGGAATCCCTAAACCCTAAACCCTAAAATCTAAACCCGAAGCCCTAAAATCCAAAAAGGCACCCCCAAAAAGGCCGGTTCTTTGGGGCCCAGGCAAGGCTTACGCCTTACGCGTTCCCGGGGGGTTTGGAATGCAGACTTGGGGCTGAAATCGAAGGCTCCAGGACTCGGGATTTGGCGCGTTGGGGGTTTAAGGTTTAGGGTTTTTAGGGTTTAGGGTTTAGGGATTTTAGGGGGGCGGGGGGCTTTAAACAAAAATTAGCGGTTAAGTGAAGGGGGTTCATAAATAGCTGCTTCGGTGGCAGCTAAAGAAAAAGACTGGGGTTTGAGGTGAAAGAAGTTCAGCGGAAATGACTTCTCGCATGCAAGCAAGGCTCACCCGCTCTAAGCCAAAGAAGGCCTACACTCAAAAGCCTTGTAGACCTTCAACTCTAAACCCCCCTAAGGCGCCTGAAGCCTTCTAGCCCCGGCAAGCTCCAAAAGTATCCCTAAATTCCTCAACTCCAGACAACCTTACACCCTACAACCTATAAACCCCCTAGCCTAAAAATCCTATAAAGACCCTAAACACGTAGAAGAACAAACTCAACCCTATAAAGCCCTAGGGCATACTCAAACGAGCCCTGAACCCGATAGACCCTGTAACATGCCAAGACTCAGACCTATCAGCACACACACAGACAGAGCAATCTGCAGCATCCGAGAAGCCCCTCAAAAAACTAGTGGGCTACTGTCCGCTAAACCCTACTAAAAAACCTTATAGTACCCCGACGGAGTAACTAACTTACTACCCATAGGCCCCTAAGTAGTTCCTTTTTGGGATTACCTTATAGGTTTCTAAATATAAACCCACAAAAAGAAACTACTTAGGGGCCTAGGGG
>CAJNJA010084363.1:0-10889 GCA_905231915.1 Symbiodinium necroappetens
GGAATTGCGAAATTTGCATGCAGCAGAAAGTTATCACTGCATTTCCTTCGCCCAGTTCGCACGCTGCGTCCTCCAATCAGAGCTTCCCTCGTGCCACCGGCGCTTTAGCAATGTCGAGAAACCAAATCACAGAAACAGGCTTTGCACAGCTTGCGAAAAAAAGACCGAGCTTTCGTTCTCCATGCCCCTGGCCCTCAAGTGTTTCTAAAGCTCCTGTCAGGCGAAGCTTTCCGAAAGCTAGGCGCCGGAACTGCACGAAGTCCTGGCGGGCGGGCAAGGCAGCTTCCCGTTGACGTGCAGCATCGTGCAACCGTAGGCTGCAGTTGTACATCGAGAACGAGTCGCCGCAGACGGAAGAAGGTGCGCAACAAGATAAACATAAAAATATTTTACTTCGAACATCTCCACTCTACAGCTTACACACAACACCATTGATTGGGGTCCTCAGACACGCAACAACACACGAGTGTTCGATTCAGGGCAATCCACGATTCATGGGGTCACAACACTGTCTGACGTTACGATCGTGATGATGGTGGGATCCCCGCACCGGGAGCGAGAAAATACGAGTGTTCCGGCGTGGGAACACCGCTGATTGGCAAAAAAGTCCCGAGGTTTGCGCTCCCGAGAGTCTCACTGTATTCTTTGGGGTGTGGCAGTCCAAGGAGTCTCACGGTAGTCTCCCGGGTTAGGCACTCCAGAAAATCTCATCGTAGGAGGCTGGGCACGCCAGTGAATCTCACGGTAGTTTCTGGTGTGGGGCACTCCGCCAAGTCCCACGGTTTTTTTTTACTTGCGCATTCCACGGAGTCTCACGGTGGTCCTTGAATCTCACAGTCGTGTGTGGGGTTGGCCTCTTCACAGTCTCACGGTAGTCTCCGGGGCTGGGTACTCATGCAGGGAGCGTCTCACGATAGTCTCTCGGGTTGGGCAAGCAAGTCTCACGGTAGTTTTTGGGGTGGGTACTCTTAGGAGTCTCACGGCGCGAGGAGTGGACGCGGGCTGGAGCACATAGTCGATTTGGAGACGCGGCAAAGTGCCGCCTGTAGCTATGCCACGGAAGCATGCGGAAGCCACCACCAGGTTTGTGGACCGCAGGGAGGCGGGAGGCAAGAAAATTGGCGGCATGGACAGCAACTCGAATGCCTCCGCATCGTCGAGCAGGAGATTTTCGCTTGCCACTTCAAGCACGCATAGCCGGGCTGTCCCGACCCGGTGAAGTTGGAGGCACTCGGGCAGAGCGAGACGAGCGAAAGGACGGTCACAACAGTGTGAAAACCGATTGTGCTGTTTGCCATTCGAATGGTCGAGAAACAGGGCCTGGACAGAAATCAGCTTCCCGTGTTTTCCCGTCACCTTATTCCATCCATCAACCGCTGTCAGCACCTGCATCCTACTTTGCCGCTACGGGCGGCCCGGTACGCGGCTCGGCTGAGGCCCGCTGGTCCAACGAGCGTCTGCGAGGAGTTCGTGCGGAGCCGGGGCTGGTCCGGCAGCACAGGGCTCAATGTGCAGCGGCAGCTCGAAGAACGTGGTTGCAAGCGCCTTTTTTGCGCAGCAACAGCAACGAGGCCACTCCACCGGAGAACCGAGGCTGCTTGCGCAGCTGGGCGGAGCGCAGGCGGCGTGGCAGAGGCACGGGGTTGCGCGAGCAGGCGGAGGAAGGACGCGGCTTGGTGTAACAATCCGTGTCGTGACCTTTAATGTTTGGCAGGCCTTTGTGGGTAATTGTGGTTTCAAGCAGTTAAAGCTTCCCGTTGAGATGCGGTTTTCTTCGCAGCTTCTTACCCGCTGAGGTCCTGTCGCCAGCGCCACATTTCTAAAGCAACGTATTGTCACGGTTTGCGCTGCGGCTTCAACAAAGTCTAGCAAGCGGTCGAGCTCTGGGCCTCCAGTGGCCGTGCTGGTCACGACAACGCCCAAAATCACCCAGAACGCTTGGTCAACGCGGAAGTGGCTGCTGGGTCCCCCGGCCCTGTGACGGGCAGCTCTAACAGCGAGCAAGCATGTGCCGATGCGAAGGCTGTCCAGCGTCGGCACATTGTCTCGCTCCCGTTGCGCACCCAAGCGCCTTCTGGCAAGCACATGCCCGCGCGAGCAGTCGCAGGAAGGTGAGTGTGTTGCGGCTGACGTGCCCTCCGATCTCAACGCCGAAAACTCGCAGACTCCGCCCCACTCCTCCCACTTACGCCTAAGTGCTCCTCCTGTGGAGGTTGCCCGGACGTGTATGGCAACCAGCGCTCAGCCCGTCGACCGTAAACATCGGGTTTACTGCGTAGCGGCAGGACACGGTACTCTTCGTTCCCGACCCGGATGTGAGCACTCGTTGAAGACGCAGCTCGCCAGCTTGCAACAACAATGGCGCCCGAGACGTTAATTGGGTCAAGTTCTGTTAAGATTGCCTCGAGCACGCTTGCCCATGGCTTTTAATGCCTGCTCGTTGCCATCCTGGTCTTCCGCCATCTTCCGCCTATAGGGCAGGTCGCTCCGTACACTCCGCCGGCCTTGTGGTGCCTTCCTCTTACAATGTCACCGAGCTCGGGGCGGCGAAGCCCTCTGAGTAGCGGTCAGCATGGCCGGCTGCTCGCGTGATCTCGCGTGCTGGTGCCGATCGCCGCAACGTCGAGCACAGAGCGAGAAAGCCGGCTGGTGTTCCTGTAACGCGCGAGCGGTGTCCGCCCCTAGGGTTTCATGGCGAAGCCCTGAAGCTTAGCGTAGTGTTCATGGGTTGGGGCGCCCTGGCCAACGACCTCCTGCGAAATGTCCCGCCCTCAACCGGCGCGGTACGGGCCTCGCAGTTTGCCCTTCTTGGGTTGGGCGGACTCTTGTACTAGCCGGGCTGCTGCGTGGGAAAAAAAGTATCGTTGGCGCAACACCGGGAGCACATCTGCCCACGCCGCCTAGTATGCTGCCGGTGATACAGCGAAGCCTCACAGGCTCGGCGGCAAAAAAGCGACCTGGCGAGCAGCAGCCCAGTCGTCTCCCTCGCCGCCCGTGGTCGCCGAGCAGGCCTTCAACAAACGCCTAGACCGCGTCGTCGTGACCACGAACGTACGGCAGGATGTCGGCTGGGGGCAGGTTGCGGAGCAGGTGCTGTGCACGAGGCGCCGCGCAGAAAGCGAGCAACAGCCAGGCGCACTGGACATCGGGGAGCTGCATGACTTTCCGAGGTTGCGTTCGGCAACTGCCGACCGCCATGCCGCCTACTGGCCCGCCTGGCTCGACACACTTCCCAGCAACCCGTGCTTTCTCCCCGCACATCGCCACCAACCTTCCCCAGTGGTTCAACTGCTCAAGGCTGCCACGTTCCCGCTTCGGGTGTGGCACACCGCGGCACCAAGCGCACGCTGGATGTCTACGACCGGCCGGGCACCGTCTCCGGGGCTGGCAGCGGTACGACCGCCCGCGCCTTTGACTAGCGCACGTTTGAAACGCGTTTCGCCACCCTGCTGTCCGCGTCCCGAGCCGGCTGGGCCGCAGGCCGCCTGCTGCTGTACAGTCTGCCCTACTCACGATCGAAGCAATCTCGTCCACAGCCTGCGCTTCCCGCTGCCGCCCGACTCTGCGCTTGCCGTGGTTGGCTTGACCTGCTCGGCGACCACCAAGCAGCCTGTGCATCCTGTGCGACCTCCGGCGTCCTTGCCCGCTTGAGCAACCTGTCGCCACGGTCTGCCAGGAAGCTGGCGCTCGCATGGCTCGCAATGTGCGTGCTTGCCGACATGAACCTCCCTGCCCGATGTGCCGCATCATGATCGTTTGCCATTGTCATGCCCTTCTGGCACTGGGTTCAGCTTGCTGTGGATGCCACCTGCATTTGCCCTGTCACTCGCTCCGGTGAGCCACAGCCGGGGGGCTGACAGTCAGCCCGGCCTCACACTTCAGCAAGCAACGCGGCATAAGCGTCGCGACACTTACCCCGAGCTATTATTCGCGCTCGCCGCGATGCCACCTCGTGGTATTCGCTGTCCGCTGGGATTCCGAGCCCGCAGCCTTCCTCCGGCTCCTGGCACGAACGCGAGCTGCACGTGCGCACGCTGCCGTTGGCGTGTGGCCATGCGTGTCGCTGGAGTAGCATCATCGCTGTCGCGGCGCACAGGGCCCTCGCCAGCTGTTTGCTCGAGCTCCACCTTTTTTTTCTGCTGCCGGCGAGCGCCGCGTGCTCCGGCAGGCCCTGTGACACAGATATCACCAACGAAAGCATACAGGGCGTTCGACGGGTGCAGGCAGGGCCTGGCCTTGACAAGAGCTTGGTGCCGTCCTCAGGCGAACCACGACGGCATCAGCATGTTTGCTTGCATTCCTCCTTTCGATGGGCCAACTTAAAGTTTGCAGTGGGAGGGCATAGGGAAAGAGCGGAAACCCATCCAGCCTTGAGTTGGACTAGAGCTATACAGTATAGGGGCAAAGCCCACAGGAATGGGGATGTTTGGGTGCAATGCCCTACTCGGATTGCCTTCTTCTGTTCTTAACGGTGCTCCTCGTTTTGTCGCACGCAGCAAATAACCCCATCACAGATACAAGATATGTAAGGGAAAGCGATGTCTCCGCTTGGCCACTCTGCAAGCTTCAGGCTGCACACGGACAGTCATGTCCATTTGCACATGCCTTAACCTTCCCTTGTCACACATCGCGTGTGTTGCTGAGTTCGGGGCATTTTCCTTGCCACTGCTCTGGGACGGCAAGACCCTTCGCCTGACACGCTGCCCATTGCAGAGGTGTTGCGCATGCAGCAGGCCCGTGCACAGGGCATCTGAGCGGTGCAGTTGGAAGGATCTGAAGGCTGAGCTTGCACGGGGGCCCGCCTCCGCGGTCAAAGCATCAGTGACATTGTCGAGGAAACCTCCCAACCACTGGGCAAAGGCTGCCGGCTGCGGTCCCCTCTTGCCCGGTGCTGGGAGCGCTGGCACAAGTCAAAACCACATCACCAGGATATGTCGTGTTGGATGCTGCAGCTGGACAGGCTGGACGGCAAATAGTCGATAGGTTTGAGACGCAGCCGAGCCCGAGACTCACAATTTCCGCAATGCTGGCAGGATGTTGTCTTTGTGTGCATGTGTTGGAAAATGAGAAAGTTTGAAGGGGCCTGCGGGATTTGTGAACTGCACTCACCTGCTCATTATCCGGTCATTGCTGCCGGCGGCTGCTGTTGGTCTTCTCCAGCAGTCAACACTTGGCCACAACAAGCGCCAGCACTGCCACCTGCGTCGTTGTTCGTAAGACCTTTTGATTACGAGAGGCTTCCAGCAATATTACCCTTGCATGGTCCACGGCATCAAACCGGGTGTTCCATGGAATGGTTGCTTTCGCTTTGTTAGTGCAGGATCAAGCAGGCTAGCCGAGCCTTCTCCCTCGACAGTTAGACTTCACAGCACCGCAACTGCAACACCCAACCAGATATAGACAACGTGATACGACCCTGTAGATACCCCCATCCTCCGTTTCGATTGATGTAGGCAGTGCAGTGACGTAGCGAACATGTGTCCCAGGTGTGCACTCAACAAACTCTCGGTGGGGCAGCATGTCCGTCTTGTAGCGAAGCCACCCTAAAAGCCAAAACCCTACCGCTGGACTCACCACCTTTTAGAAATTTTGCCCAGCCCGCTTATGAAGCAATGGGCTGCGCAAGCAGCAGTGCGCAATTCTCGGTGTCAGTTGGGTCATCGACTGTGACATACGGCGGCCCACCTCCGGGGCCTCCACGATATGGAGTTCCACCTGCTCCAACTCCATCCACACCGGCTCCCGATGACGCTTGACTTGGCAGCAAGGGTAACCTGCCACGTTTACCGGCTAGCCACGCATTTTAACAGTGCTGGTCTTAAGATGTGCTGAATGCGATTGAACTCCGGGAGTTGGCTTTTTGCGGGGTTTGGGCGACCCCGGACATGGAATCCGTTTACCATTCGAGCGACGTGATTCCAGGACGATGGCATGGAAACAATCATCGTTAAGGCCGGTAGCCAGTTGAGCAGGTTGTGTTCCAGCGCGGCAAGGAGTTTTTTAGGCTTTCTTTGCGTCCGTGCTGTGCTGGTGGTTCCGGCAGTTGTGGAGTTGATAGTACATTCCTATTTTCGCGCGTGCACGTACAGACTCAGGCGGACGACAGTGTGTATCGGAGCACAGTTGCGACCAACTCCCTGCTTGGTTCAGCTTGGAAGCAGTAAGACATGACAAAGCATCTACTGACTCTACTGCTCTACATATTGGAAGACTTCCGCAATAGAGCCATTTGGAGCCGACGATTGCAGCCGCCATGCCAGAGAACTGCATTAAGTTGGATCCCTGCAGGTACCCTATGGGGCGCGTCCGGGTCAGCTGCTTCAGATGACAAGTCCGACTGGGCAGAAAATCCAATGCCCAGACGCTTGGATTGCTTGGGTCATGTTGGGTCACCCCCTCGCCTCGGAAATGCCATCGAATGCCCTGCCGTACGCCCAACTCGTTCCCATCTCCTTCCATCCCGTTCAAAGCAGAGGTGCCAGCGGGGGTTCCCCCAGGAAGCACTTTCCACGCTCGGCCCTCGGAGCTTGAATACCTCCTTGTCTAAGAGCGTTGAAGCGATAAGCTGCAGAGGTGAAATACAAGCTTGGGCCGAAGGGCCCCACGATTATCGACGAACGATCCAAAGGCAAAGCTGCAACTCGGCGATGTGATGGCTACCTCTTGCTTGAGATCTTTGGTGAAAACTCGACCATTCAGGTGGCTGCTACAATCTTGCTTCTTGGATGCAAACTCTCACAGATTCAACATAGTCGACATGCTGGCGGCTTCAAGACTGAAGCCCTCCTGATGTTGCTAATTTGCTACAAGTACTTATCTGGCGCCAAACTTGCCGACCAGAGCCTGCTAAGCATAGGACACCCTTAGTCTTCAATTCAGAGTGCTTGGCTTTCTTTTTCGCAAACCGATCCATGCTATAAGGCCGACATATTGGGCGCCTCCTGGCGTGGAAATCGGGACGTGGCGAGCTGGGCTAAGCCAGCGATAGGCGTGGCTTCGGTACCGGGTGGCCTGTGTGGGTTGGCATTCCTTGCTGTCCGCGTGTCGTAGCTCAAGTCTTGCCGCAGCGAATCCAAGACAGGAAAGGCAAGCACCATGGAGCTAAGGAATGTCAAAGTTCCTGACAATAACGCTTTCGACCAGATGAATCCTGGCAATCCGAGATTGCGGGCCAGTTCTGATTTCTAGATATTTCTAGCGCTGCAGTTTCGGAATAACTGCCACATTGATTTCCACGGACATCTCAAGAGTTTTTGATGGTGATGGAGCGCCAAGCACTCCCCCCCGCCCGCTTGCTTGTGGTGTTAAGGATCTATGTCGACCGGCAGAAGCACGCCAAGTTCAACGAACTTCTAGAGAACACATATCGCCTGCCGGCCAGACTAGCCTAGTAATGTGTAGGTGGCTGTCAGTTTCGACGACCTCCGCACACGAAAAGCCTCCCCGTGCCGAGGTGCCAAGGCGACGCAAGACAGGCCGCTGGCTTGCACCAGCCTTGACATGTTTGGACGCCCAAACTGTGGAATGTGAAAGCACAACCCAGTAGCACTGGAAGTGCAGAAAGACGTGGCCTACCGGCTCTAGACTCTAGACATCTGGGATCACGATGCTGACAGGGAGCTGGTGCTTAACTCCAGCATTGCATATTGCGACAATCCGATTTGCCGCCAAGGAAGTGCCCGAGAGGCACTTGCCCCAAAACCCCAGGAGGCCGGCGAGGGTCCTTTGCGAGGATTGCGGTTTCGTCTTGCCATATCTTGGCGAATTAGGACGTTTGCTGGTCCGCATGTCCAAGCAGTGCCGAAGCTGGAGCCCAGCGGCAGAAGCAAGTGCCGAAAAACAGTCCTTCAGAGTGAAAGTCCTTACCCGAGTGAATGGGGTAGGGGATCACATGCGGCTTGAACGGCATATATGCAGCTCGGCCAGGATGCCCTTGTGTACAGCCTGGGGCAAGCCCTGGCTTGCCAACCGGCTTCAAGGTAGGACCATCGGCTCATGGTTACTGCGTTCCCTTGTGCTGACGAGGTTGTGTCGCATGGTTGTTTGACACTCCCAAGCACGCGTGTATCGCTTTGGTTCCCTAGTTTTCTGTCTCGTGCTGCAGTAGACCTGGATGGTTTCTTGCACGCTCAAGTCTCAGAAACATGTTCTGTTTCTACACAGTCCATGACTGAATACCAGCTGTGTGTTAAGCTGGTGGTGTTCACTCTTTGCGGCAGTTTTGGTTAAAGACCCTGGGTCCGACACAGCTAGGAAGGTGATAAACTGTGCAGGCACGGGAAGGTCAAGGCAAGATCCGGGAATCTGAATCACGCGTTGATGCTTGATTGGCTAAAGCACAGATTGGTCCCGGACTACTCGGTTCGAGCTGGACTTAGTGCTCAGCATATGTGGATGATGCATACCAGCCTCATCGAAATCAGTTTTGCTTTCTGAGTGAATACAACGGAAGCAACCAATGCATGCAATGCATAATCAACAAGTAACAAGGCAAGTGCCCACTTAAACTCCGGCCCATGTTCCGACGATGAGTAAACCCAAACGCACTGTAGCCACGCTCCTGACTGATGCGACGAGACTGTCCTCGCCACGACTCTATCTGGAGCTGATATGTGTCATGGCCAGGTGCGGCGGGTTGTGCGCGTAGAAGACTCAGAAATGTGGGGCCGCTACGTGGACCAACGCCACCGCCTTACAGGATGCCGTTCGCCATTTGTAAATGTGCGCGTGCAGGAGGCCTGGAACGGTTCAACATGGATCGTTAAGCGACGTCGAGTCGTCAACATCGCATGTTGTTTGCACAAGATCGTTAGAGATCTTTAGCGGTCAGCCCGGTAAACTTCAGTAAACATTGCTATGGACCCCATGCTTCTTAAGGCAACGCCATTGCCCAGCGGCGAGCAGCAGCTGTTCGGCCGCAAGTTTAGTTGTGGCACATGTTGCGGCTTCCTTACGCATTGGCACATGGAGTTCTCCACGTCCGCACTTCAACTCAGCTCATCATCTCCAACATGATGTGTTGGCTTCAACATGTGTCACAGATGGCTTTGGTGCCAGCCCTTTTTCTAGTGCTGAGCAGTACTGCATAAGCCCACAAGTGTGACTGCTGCTCTCACCCTGCTTGCATCCAGAGCTGGCGGTGGTACGTTACCTCCTTGTCCAATGCTAGACATGGAAACCTTCAAGACACGAGTCGTCTCGAAAGCAGGAGATGCCAATACAGCAGCTGGATCCGCCGGCTGTGTCGAACGAAGTGGTTTCTCAAGAAGTAGCTGACGATATCGCGGGCGGCCCCTTGACATGATTCATGAGCGAACCCCCCTGCGCGAGCCTAGCTGAAGTATTCTTGCAGCATGCAGAGCGAGTTCGCACTGCACGAAGATGAACGAGGGACCTTCAAACGCTTTCGTGAGGCTGGCTCACCTGAGGTAACACTAGGATTTTCGAGCCGCTGGACCTGGAGTGACCTGGTTTGGTTGGCATTGACGCTGCTGCTCACTTTTGCTGGCCAGAGAGTGTGATGTGTCGTGATGATGCCAGGTTGAATGAAATGTACCTCTGGCATGGCACGAACGTGCGCTCGGCTCTTTCGATTGCACAGAGTGCATCTCGGACGCCGGTTTAGTCTGGTTGCATCACTGTTGCATCTTCTGCGCGGTCTTCATCGCACTATGTCGCACTGCCTCATACTGATGTCAAAATTTAGCTGAAGCTTGCTGCAGCGGAACCTGCGAGCCATGTTACATGTGTGTCTACAAGGATTTTCGCATCGACCTGGCCGGCAGCTCCACAGGTGGGATAGTCACCAGAGTCACCTGCGACTGTGAAGGGCCCGAGGGTTTGGACAGCTCTGCAACGCCTAGAAACGCGATGTTACTCGTAGGTGGGGAAGATTTCCGGAGAGGGATCGATGACAACTTGAGAGAGTCTGACCTCTGGGCCACTGTCGGCCGGGATGGCAGTGGCACCAGCCTGTATCGAGATGATGAAATATCACACATAGCTTGCTTCGCGAGGCTTGCTTGAATCTCGATGCTTCAGACCCGAAGTGTCATGCTGACATGCCAGCCGACAGCTCTGACAGGAACCATGTACGGCCTTGGCGCTTACTTCGCGGAGCACATTGCTTGCACTATTACGTTTTGGGCCAGATGTGTGAATTCATTTGCGAAGAAATTGGCATCTTCAGAGAGACTTGCCGAGGCACTGCACAAAAGCAGATGAGTACGCAACTGATGAGCCAGGTGGCTATTACGAAGGGGCCACTTTGCTGGACTGATTGCACTTGTTCATTCGTTGTTGCCCCTCGAACAGAGGAACTCTCGCGGACAGCGGCATGTTTGTTCTGGCATTCGGGCCGCACTGCTAGGGAATCTTGTCATGCTCCGCCGGCTTGCCGAGCGAAGACCTACCTTCCGCCTGTAGCATCGCAAGACAACACGCAGTGGTGAGAAAAGGCACATAAAACATTCCAAGGATCAGCATGGAAGTGCATGTGTGTTTCAAATACTGCGGTCCCAAAAAATAATGCAGCTGCAGACGCGTAGTGCCACGATGTGCCAAGTTATCATCAAGCCAACATAGTCGCAGACGACTGGCATGACAAATGCTGTCAAGGAGTCAATGTTTCTTGACCAGTTCAGTCATCCATGGCTAGGCTTTTCCCCATCCAAGCTTGGTTGCACCTTGTTTTCCTGAGTCTCCGTGCCTGTTGATCCATTGGCCGCACCTGCAGGTTTTTGCACTTCTACTTTGCCGTGTGTGCTTAGGAAAGCTGCTCGACTACAAGAAGCGACTTCCATGTAGCGTCTGACACTGTGTGTATGTATGCATGTATATTACAAGTAAATACATTAATTAATTTAAACATATACACACATATATATATA
>CAJNJA010084363.1:10928-48892 GCA_905231915.1 Symbiodinium necroappetens
ATGTATGTATGTATGTATTATATATATATTTGTATATCAGATGCACGCTCGAATGCTGTCATGCGCAGCACAACTTGCAGAGTTCATGCCATCCTACCGCACATCTGTGCGAAGCCGCAGGTTTTACTACACGACGGTCCAGCGCTCAGAGTTCAGCACGAGGGGCAATGCTTCCTGTCACCTCGTTCTTGGCCGACGATGGTACATATAACATGCCTCCTCTGCTTTCGGGGATCAGCCAGCTGATTCAACAGTGTTTTTCCACTTTTTTCCTCGAAGCAAACACAGAACACTGGAAAGCGCCGCTTCTTCCAGAGCAGCACAGGTACATAGCTTCAGTCGCAGGCACGTGCTGTGGCAAGTGTCCGGCAGTAAAACAAGATGAAAGGCCGTTAAAAACGCAAGACAACACTCTCAGGGCTCTCTGTACGACAAATAATATTCGGAGCAAGTAACCGTAAGTAACCTGAGGAAAAGGAGAGCCCAAATGATGCTGGGCTCCTGTACTGCAAAGCACACGACCCGAAGTCTGCTTCCGTCATGATTCCACACCGCAATCACTAAGCTCTTGCTCCCATTTTCTCATTCAACTGTTGCTCTAAGTGTACGTAATGTGAGTCAATGTTCTGGCCGTGGCGAATTCTGATATGTTTTTTCCACCCTGCGGCCGTGCCAAAACAACGGCCAGCTCATGGCATGACATGAGGTCCGGGACACAGAAGCTGGATCACATGTGCGGAGCGGTGGCTACGACAGTACTGTCGGGGATCGACTGACGAAGGCAGCCCCTCGGTGGCAATGGTGCTTCTGAGGTAACCGTGCAGCCGAAGACATGTTCTGCAGGTTTCTCATGTTTGAGTTCCATGCCACTCCGAACTCGTTTGGAGCTGTAGCAAAGGACACTTTCCGGGAGTTTGTGCTGTACAACGCCGACGCTGCTCGCTTGAGCAGAGTGGTCAATGCCAGCGTAACAGGGAGAGGCAGACAGAGCTGCTCCCTAGCGGCACCCACAACAAGTGGGGGGTGCATGCGTGAGCGCAGGCAAGGAGGGCCCCTTCCCCTTGTCCCTAGCCCTGAAAGAAGATCAAGCCCCGGGGATGGTTCTGTGTTGCACTTGTGCTTAAGGATGCAGTCGGGCAAAGTGGATCGGAATGATGTCGTTTGTGCGTCATGCAGTCCAGGGGGGTCAGCTTTGCAAAGCTGGTTCATGACATGTGTTTGTCTCTAGATTCTGATTATTGCCTGGATGACAAGTTAGATGAGCATGTTTCCGTCGGGGGATCGACCGATTGGATCACTTGCGAAATCAAAGGCCGGTGTACATCTCTCTGATGTAACTTTCATCCCCTCCCAAAAGTATCCGCAGAATAACTGGTGGGCTTGATGTCCTGGCGGGGGCTTGGCTCGCCCCTTATGTCTAGGAGAACAAGCGCGGCGAGGGGGGCAGCTCAACGAAATGCTCCCTCCAGTGCAGCGGCTCCCGAAACAGCACCGTGTACTTTTGAAGCAGTCGTGAAACAGTGTTCTTGAGGCTTCATGCCATAACGACTGAGCGACAATGGGGGCCGGAGATGTGGCTGTTTTCTACCGGTATGCACTTGCGCGGGGCGAGGGCGGCGGTTCTAAGAAAGAGAGCGAGAGGCTGAACAACAAGGCTCTGCAGCGTTGGCGGAATGCAAAACCTGCCAAGTCCGCGATCCAGAGGATAGCATGAGCCAAGGCCATCTATCCCGAGTATGTTGTCCTCTACACACGAGTTCATCATGCTGACCCTCCCGACCAAGTGGCAAGGCAAACAGCAGTAGAAGCAGTTGCCGGCACTGTCCATTCAGTCTAGAGTCTAGTGTTCTTGCGCGGGCCTGTGACACATCAGGCTGACCGCAGACTTGTATCATTTGCAGCTGCCCGTCTACTGGGCGAATTGCACCTGGCTTACACCCGGAATCGAGTGAAAAGCTGTTTACAATGTTTACAATCTGTTGTGCTGACCTGACCTGGTGCCTCAGATCTTGTTCAGGTGATAAAGATCCGTTGCGGCAGCCGTTTCACGAGCCCCGGCTGCCGTTGTTCCCACAATTTGATGGCGCCCTCAAGGCTTCATACGGATTTGGACTTTGAGCCTGTTCTGCCGTGATGGTCAGTCAGGGCTTTTAGAGGAGCAGCATGGAATTCATAATTAGTGGGTGGCGCATGGACTCTTGCTGCCTGTGTTGGTTGGTTCTGCCGAGACATGCAAGAGCATTGGTTCGGCACCTCCGAACCACTTTCAGGAGCAATTCTTGGTTGCACAGTACACAGAATCTTGGCTGCACTGCGCTAATATTCCGATTGCGTTGTGGCGCTTCCATTTCGGTGACAGTCAACCCTACTAGCAGATATGAAATCCAGTAATTTTCGTTGACGACTGCTACAGCAGAAGTCTTGCTTCGCAAAGATATGTGGGGCAACCCTTCCAGCTGGCGGCCTATGATGCTCAAAATTTCCGATTGAAACCGAAGCATGACCAGCAGTGAGCTGCACACCTTCCCATCGATAATCCATCAAACTCTCACCTTCAGATCCGAAGGGAGTGTCGGACATGTCAGACTTCGGCTGTGAGCTTCTTCGCATCCAGGTTGCCTTGCTTCAAGAGAGATTTGGCTGCAAAGTTTGATCATTGGCAATGGTGTTTGCAGAGGGTGGATGGCCAGGGCTTCTTCTTTCTGTGGCAACGCATAGGACATCCCTGGATTGCCTTGCTTTCCATAACCTTCAGCCGACTGTGATGGAAGAGAGCGCTCTCGAAACATAGGTTGGCGACGGCCTGCTTCAAGGGCACGGGCTCTGTTGAAGTGGTTCGTGCGAAGCGCATCGAGCGCCAGAGCTGAACTGGCTTCTTTTTCGTTTCATGGCCCCCGAGCCGAGCATGTAACAGGTGTTCAAGGTGCTCAATCGCCACCAGAGCTTAAGGAACTCGCAGGTGTGGCAGAAGTATGTGGAGCACAAGCGGCTGCTAAGTTGCAAATTGCGAGCAACCGAATTGGATGTTCTGGTCGAATAAAAACGGACTTGACGATAAACAGCAGATATGTCTGGTACACCGGAAGCAAGGTTGGAGACGTAGACAGGGTTGTGCAAACGACGTGCCGAGGAAGATGCTGCAGAAAATCCAGGCAGCGCTGGGGACTTAGCTGTCCCCGAACCACCTTCAACATCTCAAGAGAGGACCAGAGAGTGCTGCAAACCTGATCACGTTGAGCATCTTGGTCACTCCACACATGATGAGCGAAATTGCAGAAACGGGCAAAGCAAGAACGAGGGCCATCGCTAGCAGCTGCAAGGCACACCGACTAAGACGTTCCAAAATCGTGTGTTGGCCGAGGAAGAGAGACAAACCCGACTTCAAGTTCCTCACAGCCCGTGACCTCGACGATGCACACGGTGGCTGGAGGGCTGGAGGGTTCCGGAGCTGGAGTGTTGCTGATCTGGGTCTGATCGAAGTTTGTGCTGGGACTTCATCGTAGGCTTGCTTAACACCAAAAACTACGACAGGCGCAAGACTGCAGGGCAGCGTGCGCTCCAGATTTCTTATAAACTCCTGCAAGCTTCATTACCGGCGTGAAGGGATGTGACTGAAGAGGTGAGATCCTGACGTTCAGCTTCCTCAGCGCGAGGGACTCCACCGAAGAGTGCGTGCTCTCCTGAGCACCGCGTGAGGACAAGGGCCCAGGGATGGCTGGCTCGCCCCGGGAAACTTCTACTGTACACCAATCAAAGACGGTGCAGATGTTGGTGTCTTGCATGCGCACATTTTGCAACAAAACATTGCTGAAAGCCAAAGTTTCGGAAGCTGGGAAGATGCTTTTTATGGTCGTGGACAGTCTTTCTTGGTCGTTTCTGTCCGTCGACCTAGAGCAAATCTAGAGCCGGCAGGTACAGATTCTATGGTGGGAAATGTCAGTTGCATTTTCTTCCTTTGGGAAGCGATTGCAGCATTCGCTTGGCATGCTAGGTGTCCATCACTAACTTGGAAGAGCCCTTGAACGAGAACCTTCTGTGGTACTTCGGCTGCAGAGTATTAGCCTGCAACTTTCGTAACCACTTGTGCACGGCATCGAATACATCAGTGTTCTCCCCGGTGGCCAGATTCTCAACCAGCATGGTGCACGGATTTGGCTTTCTGTGCTGATCATCTTGCACGCTTCAGATCTTCAAGGCATGGCACATCGAAAGAAGCGGCTGAGAAGATTGCCGAGAGCGACTTCAAGATACCCGTTGGGTGACTTGGACGTTACCGTCTGCATGATGTTTGCACCAGGGCAAGAAGCTGTCTTGAATGCCGGGTGGCAATTAGCGTGACAGATTCTCCCGTATTATCTGGTTGGCCGCCCGGTGCGCCATGACACTGGAGTACCAAGGAAGGACATGAAGCATGCTGCTCGTTTTGGAAACGGAGCCTATTTGGCGGAGGACTTGGAAAAGGCCGAACCCCGAGTGTCGAGAGATAAATCGGACTTCGCATCGCTACTCCGAGCGTCCAAGCGTCGAACGAGGTCTAAGTCTTCCGCAAGTTATATGGGAGTGTTCGAGGACTAATGGCTCCGGTGTCTTTTGCAGTAAGGTAGGGCGGCTGCTGCACTGTTCTGACTGCTCACTGGTTGATGGTCTCTTCTCCGGCAATAACAAGCAACATGATGCTGTGCAGAGCCCGGCCGACGGTCGTTTTCTGTTCTGTGTGGCCACTTCATTAAAGCTTTACGAGGCAGCTGCACGGCGCAGCCTTCAGCAGCTTTCGTAAGCACCCTCTCACACACACATGGCTTTGCTGTGTCTGGCTCTGCTGGCAAGAATTAGTTAGTTCAGTGCCGCGTATCTGCATATCGGGTCGACTCATAAGATGCGCTCTTCTCATCCAAAGAAGACGCGCGTGAACCTCTCTAGATGGGGGTCGGAGTGCAGTTCGCCATCCGCAGGGAGCCGGCAGCGCGGGGCCGGGTAAGGAGGGGATCCCCATTGACCCTCTTCCCCTAGAAAACATGCCTGCATTTTGTCTGCCCTTGGGCGCCGGTCTGCATCATGTGCAGCAGAACTGGTCCTATGTTGTGTGCGCGCAGTCGCTCTCCTACACAGAGCCAACGAACGACGGCACCCGCATTGTGCCTTGTCACATTTGGAAAGCTTGGTTACCCTTCGGCTGGTTTTTTCGGCATGCTAGGACATCACGATGCCTTGATGTGGTTCTCACATAATGACAGGCTGCGTCTGTTTGTGCGAATGCAGAACACGCGAGAGCCGGGCTCTGGATTCACTCTGGACTAGATTCCTTCATCTGCAACTTTCTCGGACACGATCCCATGTCCTTACCGTGTTTGGCCAGCAAAGTCGGCCTGCCACGCTGGCTCTTTGCTCCAGGTTCTTCTATGCAGGACTCTGTGTGGCGATTTCTACTACACTGAGCGGCATCAGGAAATCAATGCATCCCAGCTTCGCACCTTGGAATCGAAGATGTGCGTTGCGAGAGTGCTGGACGCATGTCCAGAAACCAGCAACATACCGTAGAGCTTCGCATGGACATGCATGAGCGAAGTTGCAGATTTCGGATACTTTCGGTACAGTTGGCGTCGTACTTGGAATCATTTGACCGTCCATGACCAAATATGACCAACGGGCGGCCCCAGGTGATGCTGAAGGCAAGCATTCAGTCCTCGCAAATCCGGAGCGTGCCTTGCCGCTGACAAATGACCAGGGGTTTCGGGCTTTGTGCACGCAACGCTTCAACTTGTGGTATGGTGGCTTGCTTTGAGTCAGTTTACCCTTGCTCGAATCTGCAACGACCTGCAAACTGAGGGAAAGGTCCGCGAGAGTTCATTGTGCCGACCGCAGACCAGGTGTACCCTGACGCCGTGAAAGCATTAGCTCAGCTGCGCCACAATGCTCCTAAGCCTTTGGCAATACAGTACCTGACTCTCCAACAAGGAGTTTATTCTGGAGCTCAGTGTGAAGGATTGGGAGCCGCCTCCTCCTGCACCAACGGCCTGCAAGAGTAATCTTTGTGGCTGGAGTGGTGGCGACACAAGAGGTCGGTTTCTGATACTTCCGAGGCTTGCTCAAAATCGTCTTTAGACAGCATACGTCGCTGAAGCTATGGTCGAAGACTTGCAGTTGAGGTACTACTGCAGAAGACCAAGCTACAGGTCCAGGTTCCCCCAGGCCGATAGCCGGGCTGAAATTCACATTACCACGGCGAGCCTGTTCGATGTAGATCAGGGTCTTCACGTGCGTCCGAACACCTGGGAAATTACGCGTTCGGAGAGCCAAGCGTGACCGGTTTGAGGTGTGGGGCCTGGCAGCTTGATCGCAGTCCAGGCGGCGACCTCGGATGGCTGCAGACTCGCGGGATCACCTTGCGTCTTCCCTGACGCTCACCTCTCCGCACAAGGCTCCCGATGGCCGCCAAGTCCAGGTCGTATTGCCGGCTGGCGCCGTGCCTGGTGCTACGCCACTTCGTGCTGCAGCCATTTGCAATGCCTTTTTGCAAGTGTTCCGAAGATTTTTCCAGATCGCTTACGCGGCCCAAGCCCAGGCTCGAGCTCGAGGTCTGAACGTCTGCCAAGCTACTCCTGCCAGCCCTTGCCCCCGTGCACTGCACCTTGGGCTTGATCTCCGTTCTGATATCTCCGTTTCGTGGCGATATTTCGGGTGTAGAGCCGAGTTCTCCAGGGCTTGTCAAATTATTCCGAAGATTGTTTCTTTCGGGCGCTCTGTCCAACTATCACTCGAAGTGGCTCAAGTCGTGGAAGTTATCTTGCGTTTGGCATGAGGGGATCAGTTTAGTAATCTTATGTAATCTTCATCCGTAGCTCGTTTCGAGATTCGTCACAAGAAAAGACTCGAGCAGCTCGCTGCGTAAGCTTCTTGTTCAGTCAAAGAAGGTACTCCGGCAGTGAATTGCAACTGCTCCGAGACTCGATTCGCCTCGTCTCTTGTTCTAGTAGAAGATCCACAGAGCATCCCAGGCCAGCGGTTATTCCGAGGATTCAAGACAAATGGCTCCTCCAACTCTCGTGTGCGTGTGCACACAATCGCATAACAGAGGTTAAGCCAGAGCTGCCTTCCCGGACCCATGCCAGCGTCATTTTCGCCTACGCTTGGCTGCAGGAATGCGCCGTTGACTCCCCGATGGCCAGCTGCCGAAGGGCAGAATGTGACAGGCCTTGGTCGAGGTCACGCAGGGCGCGCAAACTTGTCCGGAGAAATCGCCAAGCCCGAAAATGTGAAGCCTGTTCATGCTGACTGGGAGAAAAGATGGAAGGGGTCAGGATACACCAGACTTGGAAGCTTCGCAACAAGACCGCCACAAGCCAGTCCTGAAGATTTGTTTGACTGCTTGAATTCAAAGGGAGGGAGGGCCAGAAAGGATTTGCGTGCTTATGCTGTGATTGAGCGTGGTGGAATTTGCTTGAATCGGCAAATGCCTTCCAAAGCCCATCGGGTGACATCGTTGGACCATACTTGCATGGCGCAGACTGACTACAGTTCAACTGGCCGTTGTTTGATCTGCCCTGTTAAGAGTGCGCCTGCTTTGAACTTTACATTGGTTTGGAGTTGAGTTGGTCGTGGCGATGCGGTGTTGAACTCATGGGGACAGTCAACGGTGGTTTTGCTGAGTCAGAGGCGTCCTTGACCACACATAGTATGCCCCAGAGCATGCGACCGCTTGGCTTTTCAACTGGTGGAATAAGGTCAATAAAGAGTCCGTGGCCGAACCAAGCAGAGAAGAAGCTAAAGGGAGTTCGAAGGTGGGATGCCTGAGTGTCACAAAGTTGCGTGGAACCTCGGTTCTGCAGCCTTTGAGCTCGGGCACAAAGAGTCTGAGGATCAGCAGCACCGACAAACGAGACCTCAGTCATCCAAGGCCTTGAACCAACATCAGGGGATACGATATGGTTACTTCTAACTTTACAGGCACGGGCGCAGCATGGAGATAGCACCGGCCATTTCCCGACCCAGCTGTCGTGGATTTGACTGCGCGGTCGGTGCAATCACATCTCCAGCCTTCGGAGCCGCGAGGATAAAGGCGGACCAGATTGTCATTCAAGCATTCCGCTCTCTCCTTGATTCTCCTCCTGATCAGTTCTGTCAGACATTTCTCGCTGCTCGCCAACATCCCTGACGATTGAAAAGCCGGGTCTCACAAATCAACATCAACGTTTAGCTTGGAGGCCGTGCTCCCGCGCAAACGCTGGGCATCTGCACTGTGCATACCCTTGGCCTTGAATCGCCTGGCACCCAGCTCTTGCCACACACTTCATGGTGGCTTCGGGCTGGCATCCTCGCAGTCACGCGCACATCACGGGACAGCTAGGCATCACGCATGCTAAAATGGCTTGGTCAGAGCTCACCATGTCCAGGCATCAAATGGCGGCGGCAGCAGCCCCCAGCGCGCATCCGCCGCTCTTCCTCGCAGGCTCGGGATTAGTCGCGATGCGACCTACCACAGACCTAGGAAGAGGAGGTAGCCCGACACTCCCCTCCACCAGGCTAGGGAACATCTCGGATTGACACTGCCAAAATAGACAGTTCCAGCGGAGCATTGCTCCAACCCACTGAGCATCATGTGTTTGAAGGTTAGTTCTGCCTGCAGGTGCCGCTGGAGAAGCATCTCTGGGAAGCAGGCAGGGACAAGAAAGCCTTACTGAGAGAACCAAGTCAGCGCGGGACCTTCAACCGCAATGCCTGTGCCAAACAGTTGGTCACAGCTTCACAGGACCAGAAGTGACTTGAGTGCGAACTGCACAAAGACCGGCACGACGGGCCGGCAGCAAGCTTCAAAACACCATCACTGAAGCGAAACATGCGGAAAGTATGATTTTCACAGTACCAGTCAGATCTCGCAGTGCAATGGGTTCAGCCCGCAGAGGCAATTCTTACGTACTGCTGGAGCTGTGCCTCGGAACTGCAGAGAGCGCTAGGCTCTAGGCTGTCCTGGCTGGCCCTCAGACACTTCGTCTCGGATTCTCAACGCCGAGCCCCAACAACTTGTTAGCTTGAGCCTGTCGGATCCAAGGCCAGTTCGTGGAGGAAATCATACAGTCAAGCTGAAGCGGTATGCAGCTTGGACGAAGCGGGATTGAAATGCTTCCACTATTCTGTAGACAGGTGCGAATGGTTGAAAAACTGCTTCGTACCTGCTGGTCCAAGCTGGGCCTCACACGCACGGGCTATGAATTGTTGAGACGAATAAACGCGGCAAAACGGCTCCGCTTTTCGAAGGAGCAAGGCAGATCCGGCCGGGCAGCTGTTCTCGTCCTCCACGATGGACCTGGCCTGCCTTCCCGGCATTTTGGCTTTCAGCTACATGTTGTACAGATCCGTACAACGGTTCATGACACACAAGAACGAGTTGGTTCACGCAGGTTGTTCTAAAGTTCTTGCAGAGACTGCGGGCGTCGCCCGCGGAGATGTGTGTTCGAAAGATCAGGTATCTGGAGCCTTTGGCGGCGAGACTCTGTGCTGGCAGACTTTGCTTCATGCCGCTCGGAATATCCAGGTTTCGATTCGTCATAATTTAGAAGCAGCCTTTGGCCAGGGAGCGGCTTGCACCGGACAAGAATGTAATTCCAATGCTACACAGCCCGCCTTGGCTCGAGTGCAGCGGCCCCTCCCAAACAGCGACGAGGACAGGTCAAGCAGGGGCCAGCCGGAGGGGGGCTGGCAGGGGAGGGGCGGGGGGGCGGAGGGGGCAGACGGGCCAGAATGGAGGAAAACTGTCCAAAATCACTGACTGGAGTGAGTGAGTGAGTGAGTGAGCGAGTGAGCGGCATGCTGCGCACGGTGGGATGCGCAACAGGCCTTCCTAAGGCGCCGATCCCTCCCGGCTTCGCAGGGGCCACTTGGAGTTCACGCTGGCGAACGCCCCAACCCCGGAATCAACGTTCCAAGGCCAGCAAGACCCAGTCAAGCAAGAGGGTTTGACTGACTCCGCATACAGCAACAACTAGGCAGGCCCGCCACCAGCGAAGCTGGCATAAGGGCAAGACAGCGTGCCATCCTCGCGGAAGTGCGTGCGATACGACTCTTCCCCCCAAGGTCCCCCTTGAGGGTACTAGGCCAGTCAGTCAACATCGCCTCTGCGTCGGGCTGTGCCTGGCCGCGCGCCAAACATGGCCAACACGCTTCTCCACAGATCCCTCTACGGATACTAAGTGTATAGCGCGACCCGATATGGCTCCGAGCACTCACACAGTCACCACCTTTCCTGGATAAAGGGAAATGGAAAAGCTGCATCCATCCCCGCACAAGCAGGTCTCATGACAGTATACCCTCGGACTGCGCGGGTGAAGGCCAAAGCTATGGCAGCTATGGCCAACACCCACCTCGGACGAGGGGAACTGACTGGAACGAAGGGAAAGGACAGGTCAAGGGGGGCCAGCCGGGGCGGGGGGTCGAAAATGTGCACCACTTGCAATGTCAGTTCGTGCAACAACGTGCTTTTGGACATTCGAGAATTGAGGCCACGAAAGATGAACGTCTTTTGTCGACAACCTGTGCCTTTCCTTCAGGGCACCATGCAGGCCATAAGTCGACTCCCTTCTTGGACTTTGTCGGATAATCTCCGCTGAACCCTCTAACCAAACCTTCAACCGCCTGGCGTTGTGGCAAGAGGAGGAAGAGGAAGGGGCAGGCAGGGAGCGGGCGGGGATGGGGGGGGAGGAGGGGCGGGAGAGGGGAGGGTGGGGGGCGGAGGGGGGAGGAATTGAAAAAATGGACTGGAAAGAAGGAAAAGGTGCCCAAAAAGCGCATGTCAGAAAATTTTTGGGACACGGAGGAGGGTTGGGTGGTGGGTTACCTAGTTCAACCATCAAGACGCCGGAGGCCGGATTAATCAGAAGATTCAACTCAACATTCGGATCGACAACATTAGAGGGAAAGTACCTTCTACTACTTGCCCGTAGGCTACTTCTCCGTGATGCAGATGCCAGACAGTTCAATGACCCCACGCTTTTTCGCGGGCAGGCCTAGGCCTAGGCGGATTGTTACGCTCGGAAAGAGCACAAAGCAAACCAAGCAAGGTACGATCAATTGGGCTGCGGTGTCTCTGCAACTGATCCAACTCTCGAAGAGGAGGTTCGCCGGTCCGTCCCTGTTGCGATTACCAGAATATTCAACTTGAGCAGCCGTTTCAACAGTTTGCAACCAACGTCTGGCAAGCTTCGCGATTTCTGGATCGAAACCGCACTAAGTCTCCTGCTCGATCGTTCAACTATCCTGGCCTGCCACAGGACGGAATCCGCCCTGCTGTTGCCGATCTGTGCGATGTTCTCTCGTTCCTGCGTGGACTTGGGCAGGTCGTTCGGGCCTTCTGCAGGTCTGCAGGTTGTGGTTGATCTATCCTTTCCATTCGCAGTAGAGCAGCCAACAAGGGGACGCACACAGTTGCACAATGTTGAACAACGTTGCACAAAGGCACCATGTAGACGCCGAGTCCGTGCCTGTCTGCACGTCCGCCGCTCCCCTTTAGTCGGGTGTCCACGTCTTTGCCTGTCTTTTTGCATCGCCAGGACGAAATCCATGTCCTGGCACACGGATATGGAGGCAAGAACTAATTGCCTCATGCGTCCTTCGTCTCTGGATGTATGTAGATTCCGATCCTACCAGTACAAGTCGCAGACTGTCCGGAAGGTACTCTCATCATGGAGGCCCTTGTCCGAGATCGTCTGTGGAGCGATCCAGACAGCACGCTACCAAAGTTGAAGTCGATCTGCTTGAACCTTGGGGGCAACAGCACAAGCTGCATGGTAAAGCTCGCCTAGAGGCAAAAGAGGTCGTCCAAATTTTGCAAGGATGGGCGTGGCCAGCAGCACCGCACGGGCAGACGCCGAGGCCCTGTGTCCAGCATTGCCGAGGGTCTGACTACGGCGGAAGGACGTGTTCATCGCAAAGCCAGCAAAGCTTTTCGATCATGCCCCTTCGCTTATCCTCATACCGGGCCTGTAGCATACTGCCAGCCCTGCATCGTGCAGGGTTGAGTCGACCGAGCCTTCATCGCAGGTCGAATACAAGGCGTTGTTATCTCTTGAGTCCTGTACTTCCAGAAGTCCTGCCAGGCCCGGTCTCTGATGGAGGCATGTGTCGTCGGCTCAGCAGTTCGGGCAGCAGCTCTTGCCATGCCCCTGCTGCCTGTTAGGCAGCACATGCAGGTGAAATCGCGGTGTGGATTGGTGTTGTGCCATGAACAGAATCAAAAGACATAAAGCCGACACAACCCAGGTCACTGACATTGGAGACTCAGATGCAGCCAAATCCTTCTGGTATCGCTACTTGGACGACGATGCCCCATCTATTAAATGACGCCAGGGCTTTATCCTGTTGAACTTAGATTCGGGCCTATATCGCACATGTACTTGTGCTAATGTCTACTTCAGAGCAAATCCAACATAGGCAGGTTCCACCGTATTCTGTCAAATTGACACATCATGCAAGTAAGGCCACGTTTGTGCACTGAAGCCGCAGCCGCAGTGCCTGGCTGAGGCCGTGTCAACGTGTGAAGGGGTTCGCCACCATAAGCCGACCCCTCATTGTCGGCACAGGCTTACAAGTCGAGCTTTGGCCAGCGATGGGGACCTCTGCGTGGCCGGTTGCTTAATTTGTGTGTTGTCTTGGATCCTTCCCCTTACGAATCTTCACTGTTACCTCAGGCTGGGACTGGAAGCTGGAAAGCCCCGATGGGACGCTTGTGGGACGTTGGGCCCTTCGGGGCAAAGGCGAAGCTGTTTCATCCCAGGGATGGCTTGCTTTTCAAGAGGGCTGTCAGTACCGGCCACTGTACCCGAGTCTTCAGAGCTAGCGAAACAAAAAAATGTGCTGGACCGGCGCACAGTTCGCAGCTCTGAGCTCCTTGAAGGCGCCATTCCAGATTGGAGTCTGACGCGGGCAGAGGTCGAAGATCTCTACACCCAAGACGAGGTGCTTGTGGACAGCAGGGTCATCTGATGTCTGTGTGGGTAAGTAAGCGGATTGTCTTTGCTGCTCAGATCCGTCGTTGCGACAGGAGAAATCCCTACCCTGCAGGCCGGCTTGCCTCCAATTTTCTGCCTGAGAGGGCAGCACGACTTCGTGACAAAGGTGGGAGGGCTGATGCGTTCTGGGACGGCGGCATTGCATGGAAGCTACGTGCTGCGTGCTAGCTGGTTAGGTGGCCAGCGCTGTAAAGCTTGCCAGAGAGCCCCAAGCTGGTGTGCACCTTCCGGTTGCAGTAGCAAGCCATAACAGGCCCGAGTACCACACGGTCTTGAGCCATTCAGGGGTTGTCTTGTCATCGACTGACGTTACATGAGTTTCGAGATCAGCTTGTGCTTTGATCTAAACTTCTTCCAGTTGCCCCCAGAACTGTTTGGATGCGTGGCGTGGCGTCGCAGACGCCCGTGGCATGGCCAGTGGCTCCTTGCCTGTTTCTGCAGACACTACCAGCAGGAAACGGCAGTATGTCTTTCACGTCCATTCATCTAAGTTTACCGAGTACTGTACATGTGGGCTCTGCAGCAGTGGTTCAAGCTTATCTGGGAAGAGATACATCTGGTGGTTAAGAAATGCAGATTCTTCGGAGCACCTTTTTTTAAACAATTCCGGCGACAAGTCTCTGAGTTCTGAGGCTTCTTCACGGAGCACGAATTGGGCGGCTGCGGCCACCATGCGCACCTCGAAGCTCCGGAGACTTGGCTGCAAGAGTCATCGCAAAGCCGCCAGGGACAACGAGACTGTGAGCTTCGTCTGGAGTTGCCGAAGCCTTGCCTGATGTGGTCCAAACGTAGATGCCAAGTCGACATACTTCAATAGCCGCCCAGGATTCCGTGGCTGCCACGCTGCGTCTTTGGCTACTTGATGTGGAGGCCGATTGCGGGGGATCCCGCCTGCCGATTGAAATGAGTGAGATGTTGAGACAGGGCACTCTTTTGCATCACAAGAACCCAGACGATCATGTTGAAGCTTAATGGCGCCATCATTTTATCATACTGACCTACAGAAACACGGCTCACCAGCCAGGATGGTGGGTTGTTCCGCAGCGATGTGCCGAAGCCTCCTCCGGAGCAATGTGCGGTGACGGCACACTGTCGACCCCTTTGGCGTCAGCCATGCAGAAACCAGCACGGGTTGCGTTTTCCTTCTTGTTGTTCGTTGAACTTTGAAACGCCGCCGGATTGTCATTGTGGAAGCACCGGACACAGCTGACTCCTCAGGCGAGGAGGCAAGGCGCGCTCTGGCAGACTGGGCCTCGCAGATGTGCGACTTGGCAACGGGACATATCGGGACTCGAATTTGCCGCATATTGCCGCGCACTTGCCATTCATCGTTCCTTCGGCTTTGCTGCGACGAGCGCTCCCTTGCAGGCTGGGAATCGGCACGGCAAGCCCCAGACAGGCCTGGGGCCTGGCGCTCGGTGGGCCAAGGCCCGGGGCATCTGGCCCGGCAACGGCCATCGCTTCCGAAACTTCCAACCAAACAAGCGAGTCTTGACCCCTTGACGGCTACTGCACGTAGCCATGATAGTTTGCGGATTGTGCTTGTTCTAAACCTACACGAGACATCATCAACTCTCTTCGGAAGTTGGGCTGTTGGGGTTGTTCAGATGCCCAAACGTTCTCGCTTCACGGAGGAGTCCTGAAGTCAAGCACCGCGACTGGCTGTAGGCCTACCTCACCGGGATGCCTTCGCACCATCACGCACTGCCCGGCGACTGGCGGAGTGGGCTTGGGAGCTGCCCGCGGAAGAGCGACTGGGCAAGACTGAGGAAATCACACATCATCAATCTCAGAACAGGTTTCAGTGCTAATTAGGCGGCATCCCGTTGATGATGCCGGGCACAAATCCGCGAATTGAGGCTTCACTCCAATAGACACCATAAGGCATTGCTGGCCGAGGTCCTGTGCCACGGCCAAGTCCGGCATGTTCGAAGTCGCCAGACATTGGAAATAAAGCGTGCGCTGCTCCAGGGCACAACTCCCGGTAGTTTGCATAGCTTGACTCTTGCTGTGTCTTGCTGCAACGAGGATCAGGTACGACCTTGCAGGATCATCGCCCAATATTCTTTGTTGCCGTGGGCAAGATGCAAGGATTTCGAGGTAATCGCATTGTAAGTGCTATGTCGGAGTCAGCAGTAGCCCAGGTTTCAACCATTGGCTCGCTCTTGGAGGCATGGCAATCTCAAGAGAACTCTAATCAATTCGAATCCAGCGGCTGGCCAGTTGACGTCATTCCTCCTCGTCCGTCACGTGTGTTACTCCATAAAGGGGGACTGTGCTCGTAATTGCTTGTGGGTTGTATGCTGAGATGGTTTGAATTGGGCTGGGTTTTAATTTGATGCTCAAGTTTTCTATTTTTCTGCTGTTTAAAATATCGACGATGCAGCGCACAGGCTGACTGAGCACGGGTATCCGGATCCGACGACAAGCGAAGCATTCGGAGATGAGCCAGCCCCAACAGAGCCAAGCTGCAGCGCAGGATCCACCGGGTGCACTTGCAGATGCCGCCAGACTGGCCTTGGCTGTCCTCGGTGACGAGGACGGCTTCGGCCTTGTGCAAACTGTCAATGTCAGCTTCCAGTCTGCTCCGAGTCCGCTCCAGCTCTGCCAAGGGTACAGGTTCGAAAAGGCATGGCTGACCGAAGGTCGGCAGCAGGACAGGTGGCCTCGATCCAACCTCCTGGCAGGAGCCATGCCCAGTGCTGGCGATTGCTCGGAGCTGAGCTTCCCTGCTATGCGCTTTGTTGAGACGGGTTCAGTGGTTGCAAAGCCGCCTCTGACACGCAAGGTCTGTTTGGAGGCAGTCGCTGGCAAATCAAGATCATTCCGCATCGTGGGGGCTGCTGCAGATCCCAAAACCAAGGATGGCGAGCGAGCTGCGTCCGCAAGCTGTGGGGTGATTGTTAGGAAAACTATAGATGGCAGCAGCAGGCAACTGAGTTAGGCATCACATGCCCCCTCCAAACTCCAAGCTCAGACTCACTGCGCTCACGGCCTTTTGGGGCCCCTGATATATGCAAGGCCTTTGCCAGCCTCTTGGAGGGGACTTGCAAGTAGCCCGGCTCTGGAGGTTTCACATGCTTGCCATTTTGACACTGCAGGGCCCTCATGCATAGTACTAGTAATAATAGTATGAAGAGGTTTTGGCAGGTTAATCGAGGGCCTCAGCAAGCAGCATGGAGCTTCCCGGATGGGGTCTTGACACTAGAGTTAGCAACAGCATGTGGCAGTATGTAGAGCTCCCTCCGGCCAAGGAGTCTGTGAAGAAGTGGTGCGAGAGGTGAAGTCCAGATTCGCCTAGCCTATAGGCTCTTAGACCATGGTCGCACTTGAAGTTAGCGCCAAACGGCGGCTGGCTTCGTGAAGCATGCGAACAGCACGTCTCAAGAAGCGGACGCTGCCCAGACATGTCAGCCAAAGGCTTGAACGAAGTGTAGGAAGCCCACCCTTCATTATACATTTCTCTTCCGAGGCATGTAGATCGCAAGCATAGGTCTGTCCTGTTATCAGCTTGAAGGCTGATGTTGTACGCAATTCGATGGAGTCCCACCATGATGCTCAAGGCATTGCTGGCGCAGCACGCGAAAGCACGAAGGGTAACAGGTCTTTCTGTCAAGGCCCTTCAACGCTGCACACCCAGCAAAACTAACAGTGGGAATGTATATTGCTTGGTTACTATTTCGGCTTGCTTGTAGTGGACCGGTCTGATGAGCCAGCGAATCGTATGCTTCATGATAGTTTCAGGATGCTACTATGCTGGCTATGGGCCGTTCGTTCTTGGTTTTGTGGTCCACACTTGCAAAGCTTTGCCTTTGGCCGTGTGAAGAGCATGGCTGAGGCCAAATTGATTTAACATCGCATAGCGAAATATCACGCCCTGGCGCCCATTTGTACGTGAGCAGGCATCTGAACTTCACACCAAGTCGCAGACTCCCTCACATCACTCTTGCTTAACTGCTTCAGACTGCCTGCTTAAAGCCTGTGAGGGTGTGTAGTGTGTAGGTCTTCAAATTTTCTGGTCAACCGCGCCGAGCCCACAAGCCGGGACTTCATGACCACAATCGCTCAAGGGCAATTAGGTGACGCCATGTGGCTGAACGGGCGGGCGAAAGCCTGTTGCTGCAAGCAGATGTGTGGGTGTGAGAGAAGATGTCATGCAAACTCTGTCAGTGTCCCAACCCGGGCCACAGCCAGCTGGTAAGCGATTACCTGGATGCCAAATTGCATGCTGCGCATTGGGTTCTAGGCCAGTGCCGCTGCAGCAACGGGATGCCCCAGGAAGTCGCAGCCACACCGAGCTTATGTTGTAGCTGAGATTCCGTAGAGTTCTCGGTGAGAATCAGCGCAGAAAGCGGCAGGTACATGTGGCAGGGTTAGTTGACCTGAGCTTACCTGCCGGTCTGTCGTCTCCGTCTCTGCTCTCTTTGGCAAGCTCCAGGGTCAGTAAGCTCCAATCTGCCACGTGGTAGACATTTTGGTTCAAGACAAGAGCTGGAAGCGAGTCTGCATGGGATGAGAAATGAGCTAAAGCCTCGCAGATTCATTGCCAGTCTTATTGTTTACGGCAAAGATCGCGCCGGCCGATATGGTTGACAGCACATTGATCTGAGGGTAGCTTAGGATTCGAGCCGCTTGCCTGCGGTGCCATGTACCAGGCTTCTCAAACCCCTGAGGCCTTTGAGGATCGCAATAGATTAGATTGAGTTGGTGATCGTGAGGCTTACTAATTGGTTTTGCCTCATTCCTTTCGTTCCTGAGGCATTGAAGCAAATCCTGACAGATGCCAACTTGGTTGGTCTGTTGAGTGTCCATCGGCAGGGGCAGCGCGACGAGACAGAGTGGCACAGGGGATGAGCGCTGAGTGGGTTTGCCAGTCACTCGGCGAACACTACCAGGCACAGGCGCATGAACCTCGTACTGCATCCTTGTGCTCGGAAGGGTCGCTTTGCCACATTTCTAGGAACCTGACTTTGATTTGCATGAGATGGTTCTTCGAGTCTTAGAAGTAGATGTCGCGTGCCACTGTCATACGCAATGCTTCGAGCGACTTTTCGTATCCAACGCTGTTTACCGGAGCAGCAGACCTACGAGCAGGCAAGCAGCGAGCACTTCCCTTCGGAATTCGAGTTTTTACAGTCGGTGTCCAAATGCCGAGCATAGAATGCATCTGGTCTTCGCTGCAGTGCGCCGATTCCACAAAAAAAAACGAAGATTGCTTCGTGCTGAAGTTGCTAGAACTCTAAGACAGCAACTACACTGGTGGGTGCAGTGGACTCGATCCAGGTATGAAGCTTGATCAAAAACAGCACGCGAGGTTTCCTCTGCCAACCTACAGCCTACAGCATGCCACTCGACCCTTTTTTCCGTGCGCAGTTGCTTCGATCTTGATGCTGCTCAATAGGTGCTGTCAATGGTACGACTGTGAAACAGCCTGGATGTCATTGCCGTGGTGTCGTGCATTCGTCGTCATCGTCGTCGGGATTCTGGTTGCCTCGCTTTCTCCTTTCGATTCCACCTTGCACACGGACATGGTGCAGCAAGCATGCGCTGGGCCCGGCCTTTGAACCAAGCAAAAGACCATCCACGGTGTCGTTCCTGCGATTTCCTGCGCACATTCGCGCGGGGCACTTGCAGCTGCCTGTGCCTGCCCTGCTGCTGCTCTTTTTCCTACGGGAGAAGCTGAGAAGCGGTTGTACTGAATTGTACTGCACAGGCAAGCTTCTGTAGTCCTCCACATTTACAACGTGTTTTCGCTCCGTGTGCATACCGACCGGCAAAAAGAGCCGTGGCCTTCGCCGCTCCTAGGTTTCCCTCTTGCAGCTCTAGCGCTGCTCAGCTGGCGGAGCTGCGGCGGAGGCATCCAGCCGGCTTCGCTCACGATGAGGCCGGCCTGAGCTTACTGAGCCATTTCTGCTGTAACGTTACATGGGCTCCACCCTCGACCTCAACCCCCCCGTCCTTGCAATATAAAAGAGTAATGCTCCCGTCCCTCACCGCCTCTTTCTTTGGTTGCAGCGGCTGCATCCACTAGTACCACAGCCCCTTCAGTGCTACGTTCCTGTGGCCCTTGCAGCCTACAGCTCCTTCGGGAAACCTGTAGGAAACGAACTCAACTCACATTTGCTGCTGGTGGTTCGCTCTTGCAATCATGTTTTTCGGATGCTGTGCCAGCGTTAAGCCCTTAACTCCCACACGTGTAATCTTGCCTTTTTCAAACTACTCTTTCGGAGCATTCCCGGGGCAAGTGCCCCCCGAAAACAATATTCAATAGCAGAGGGGGACCCTTAATGATGGAAGGAAGCGATTAGTCACTCTGCAGCGCATGTTGCTTCCTCGATGGGTTTCCATCCCACAGGGCAGTCTTCTCCATAAGCACGGATCAGGCGATTGATGGCAGATGGGCCAATGTCGGAACCCATCAAACGTGCCAAGATTTCGGACTTCTGAATAAAGCACGGACCAGTCGCCAAAGCTACTTCCCCGGAGCTGCTGGCAGGACCCCACCATGCGCGTGTGCACAGTCCCGCTGGCTGTACTTGTCTTCGGGGCTTGGGGAGCGTTGTGTCCAAGTGGCTGGTGTGGCGCGTGGCTTCTGGGACAGGCTGGAAGGTCAGCGGAATAAGTAGCGTCAGGCTTTCTGTCTTGCACTTTCGCAAGCGCTATCGGTGCACCAAGGTCTGTCGACGGCTGCCTCTGCCAGCGAAGCAGGAACGATGCATGCCGCACAGACAACATGCGCTAGTTTCAGAAACCTGCTGTAACCCCGAGACCACTAGATCCTCCGTGTCGAGAGGAGGATCCGCCCCTCGATGAGAGCTTTCTTGCAGGAATCAAGGAGGCGTACCGGCTTGGAATGAGGGGCGATATAGTGACCGTGACTTCTAGCAGGCCGATAAGGTTTGTTTTGAGGCACAGGGAGATGCGGTATAATTGGACCTCGTGTCGGTTGTTTGTGTGGTTCGTCTGAAAGACTCCTTTGACAAATTTGGGGGAGGGGTCGCTGTTTCCCACGGCTGCCAGCAGGAATTGGCTTCCATTGAAGAGAGCGAACAAAATATACAGGCTCTTTCGCAGGCCGCTTGGCGACAGTGCGGGAGATGGTCCTACCGCACATGGCATCGAATTAGCTTGTCACCATGACTATGACTGAGGAGCCTTGAACATATCGGAAGAACCACCTGGAGTAATGGATTGGCATGCCGGTGCATTGAACTAAGCTGAGCAAAAGAGATGAGGTGACCAGGCTTCGAAAGGGCTTAGGTCCTAGGTCCTAGGTAGCTGAGGCAGTTAAATTCAAACTAAGTGTGCCAGTTCGTCTCTACGTCTCGGCATGCTTTGAAGAAGGTCACATTTCCACTCGTCAGGTCTTCCGCTTCTATGCCGGGAATGCGAGGCAGCTGGCACAGCTGCTCGTCGACTTCCTCATGAAGCACCCTGTCGGTCAAGGGTTAAGACAACAGCTACTAGGTCCGGAAAGGATGATCTAGGTCCAGGTGCCGAGTTCTGCCTGACTTAAGGCAGTGCTTTCCATGGGAGCTTATCCATGCATTCCACCTTCTGGACGACATCTTGTTGCTGCCTGTCTGGGCATGTTATTTTCGCAGAGGTTGGCCTTGGAAAGTCTCTGCAGGGGGTTCCACAAGGAGGCCTGCAGCTAGTTCGCCTTCTAAAGCATCTAAAGCACCCAATTGCCTCTGCTGCGTGTAAAATGGTCTGATTTGAGTGACAGCATCACGAAGCACTTCGATGCTTGGTGCTACCGGTGACCCTTCAGGGCTTTTTGCCTCGTCGCAACAAGCCCTAATGCTCGGGACGACAGGTCAAGAGAAGAAAGCCTGGCTCGAACCCAAATCCTCCGATGCGACACAGTCGCAAAGCCGGCGGCGCTAGGCCGGAGGACGTGAAGCCGTTCGCCCAAGAGTCGACTTCCTTAAAGCAGATCGCGAAAGTAAGTTCAATTTGTGAGATGCCCCCGGACACTGAGACTTGGATGAGTCTTGGATGACTTGGGGGAGTTTGAAGATCCTTTCCTGCCACCTAACAATATCTACTCGTTTTTGCCAGAACCTCGTTGATGTCAAGGGCTGCAATGAGTCGTAGTTCGCCTCCGAGGCTTCGCAGACTATCAGCATCAGTAAAGTCGAGTAGTTCTGTCATGCCCGGTGGCTGAGAGGTTCTTCTCGACTTGCGGGCCTAGATACTGGATTCTGGGTTCAGGAATCTGTGCTTGTTTCGCAGGTTTCTGCAACATCTTCATTGTGTAAGTTGCGCGACCCTTCGGAAGCCGAGGTTGGACAACACCGGATCCTACAAAGCCGAGCTGTCTGACCGTCATCCGGCCTGAACATCTCAGGAACTTGTTTAAGGCATGCAAGCAGGTGGAAAGCCAATATCCAGGAGAGGGCTGTTCGTTGGAGGGGTCGTTGCCGCTGTGCCGCTCGACTTCGCACCTGCGCCCTGCTTCGGCACGTCTTCTTCGGTGCGATTCTTGTTGCGTGCGTGTGTCCGCGCTGACAGCTCGTGGTACATTCAGCCAGATATTCAGTCCAAGTGCGGGTGGTCGCGGTGCAAGTCTTCCCACTTGAGTTCTGCTTGTGTGCGCCGCTGTTTCTTAAGCATCATAGCCTTGCGGGAGCAAGTGGTGCAGCAAGCACTCAAACCTGCTCTTCCTCCATCGCCTCGCTGGCTGCCTGTGCTGTAGCGTTGCTTTTCTCGTTTGCTCTATTTTGTTACCTGCCTCCACACAGAACCTGCCTGCCAATCCAGTACGAGTCGCGGGTGCCTGAGTGATTGCAGAAGACTTCGTTTTAGGTGCATCTGCGCTGTTTCAATGATTGGCCGGCATGTTGAAGACGAAAAATCTACACACACACACACACACACACACTCCATGCGAACCTGCAGTTGGCCCGGCACAACCCTATCTCACAACATGAGTTTGGATCTGCAGGTCCCAGAGTCCCAGGGCAATTCTGTTTAGCAAAAAGCTCCAAGCAATCAGAAGCAGCCCAAGCTGCCGTCAACTGTGCACCCCGGTTCACCTTTGCACTGGCAGCAGACTTAGGCATTCAGATGGCATCAGTTCATACTTTCCGGAAAGTCCAGTCCGCTGCAGAAAAACGCGAAGTTGCACGCAGCTTGGCCGGCAACGTGCAAGAGGTCGAACCCGATGTGCCTGGAGCGGGGCGTATGCAGCTCTGGCTGAAGAGACCTGCCGGCTAAAGCTAAGATTACTAAGATCTTCCGTGCTAGCAAGGTGTCCTCCATGCTTGGCGTGAGCTGCGCATCATCAGCTCAGAGGCCGGGGACTTGGGATTGCGCCCTGCTTGGCCCGATCTAGAGTCTCCAGATTCCTTGGAGTGTCCTTGGTTTCTGTGGCAACCACCAGACTCTGCAGGTTGCAGATGGCATCGCCGCAACACTCCGCACGCTCGGGGGCGAGGTCCCGCTACAATGCAAATGTGAAGAATGTATCTCGAGCATTTTCGGCCCTCAGAGACACATTCTTCGTTCTTGGTGGGCGTCGAACGATCTTTGCATGCATGGCGCTGCTGCACAGGCAGTTCTGACAGTGTAGATTTCGTGCTGGGCCGTACTCATCCTCGAGGGCGGTTACGATTGTCAACCATTTGAAGGGTCGGCCGTTCCCTGCCTGACTTCAGCTCTGGAGGCTGCTAGCCGAATCTTGGATGAAGCATCTGCTCCAGACGACGAAGACGATGAGCCCTATTCGATGCCTACTCGGGCAACTGGCCCAGACTCTCGGCACTTAGCCGACTTAGCCCTCCGAGTGCCGACCTGGCAAGTATTCGTGGCATCCAAACACAGGCAGCGACCCCCAACAAGTTGCGCGATCGAGTTTTTGCACTCGAAACCTATTTTTGGAGGCACGGAAGGAGCTGCCTTACTGGGTTTATTTTCCATAGACCCACTGAGGGATTCGGCTTTCAATCTCGCAAGAGTAGCTTTACTCTAAGTACCAGCGACTGCTCTGCAGAGCCAAGGCACCTGCTGCTAAGGGTCAGCCGCAGCCGGAACCGCCGACCAAGCGTGCCAAGGCAGGCCAAAAGCAGCACGGGGTTCGTGTCGAACATAGCTTCGTCCCGAATCCAGGCGGGAGAAGATATGAAAGACCAACATGAAAAGCCTCCTGTGCGGCGGATGTCGTCCGATCTGTGTCCGAAATAGCACGACGTCAAATGCTGAACTTGATTCCTCTTTCTTTGCCCTGCACTGTGCAGGATAACCAACATGTGCCTTGTAGTCTGTGCCGAAGGTAGCTTCCGCAGCTGCAGTCAGGGTGGCTGCGCCGACCCCTGCGCAGCCGCCGCGGACAGCAGAGAAGATCCTGGCCTTGGTAAAGAGGCCAGCGTGAGCGCTACTTCTTGGCCGTTTTGGGGGTGTCTTGTGTTTGGCCGTCGCTTCGTAGGTTTGCCCTGATTTCGGCGTGTCGATCCGGGTCAGCAGCAGATCGCTTAAGAATTTAAAGCCGAAACGAACAAGATGTCAGAAGAATCGCGGTAATTTCTGTATCACAAACTCAACACAACAAGAGAAGCTTGGTGCTAAGCATGAGAAGAGGCAAGCCCGGACACAGAAAGACTGGCTTGCGGCTCACTTGTGTCAGACGGGAAACGAGCAAACGAGGAAACAAGAACTCAACAAGACAGCAGTTGTTCCAAAACCGACGCGGAAGGAGTGCCCGCAAAGACCCTATCAAATTCCTAACCAAGAATGCAAAGATCATGCCTACGCAGCGCAAGCGACCCGTACGCCTCGAGGCTTGACGCTTGATCGTACGGCACCAGATCCATAGGCAAAGCTATGGCCAGCACGACAAACTGTCGATAGGGGCGTTTGGCGTAAGTCTTGTGGCGGCGTATTGCTGAGGAATGTACTTGCATGTACTTGCCATCATGTAAGAACAGAGTGAATCCGATCTGCGTTTGTTTGAGACCTGGTGCAGGATAATCGCCGCACCGGCGGAGCTACATGGCTCAATAGGAGCATGCACCGGGAGACGTCTTTTTTGTTCGTCGAGGCCTCTGCGAGTGGCAAAAGGATCCCACAAGTGATCAACTCCGATGTCTTGCATGTGGCATCCAGCCCTTGCTTGTGCTTTCCATCCTACATGCCATGATATGCCATGCCACCTTGGCAGTGCTACTTCGCAGCAGGGAAGCAACTAAGACCTAGACAGATGCGAAATGGTGCAGAGGCGCTGCCTGTGAGAATGTCCAAGGAAGCCCTTTGAGCTGCTGGGTCTGGGCACTGGGTGCAAGGCTCGGCAAGTGAATGCAAGGCTTGCCTGGGCTTCCAAGTCTTAACTTCTTGCGTCAGTCCGTTCCGAGCTTGGCGGTCAGGCGTTCGTTTTGTTTTTGTTTGGACCTGCGGGTCTTTCCAAGGGGGGGCCAGAGAAAATCCTACGCTCAGGCATTTTGCCCTGTGAAGGCCAGCGAGATTCGAACGGCGTACAGGAAGATCGCACTTCAGATTCACCCCGTGACTCTGCCACCGGGGGCCGGGAGTGCAGCTGAGGGTCCGCATTTCGGAATTGGTGCATTTCTGGCCGGAGTTGAATGCCGATCAGCTTTGGACCCTGGGTTCGGCGCCGGCAGTTCGTCAACAATCGCTTGCAAGACCTTGAGAACTCCACCAAGACCCAGGGACAAGGCAAGAGCAGCAGCCCGCGCAAAGTTTGGAGTGCAACCAAGGACAAGAACCCAGGATCTGAAGGACTTTGCAAGGAAGCTCTCATCAAACTTCAGCAGGGAAGAGAGCAGGCTGGTGGGAATCTGCTCCGAGCTGGTTACGTAGCACGATCTCGCTGGCACTGTGCAACTAACAGCACACACAGACTTAACCGTAGCACCCATTCCAGCACAAATTGTGGCGAGGCAGAAAGCGAGCTTCAGCAACGAGAGCTGCTTCGTTTGCAAGTTTGTCAAGGTCAGGCTGTCATTCCCCGTGGCTTTGCGATCGTCGGTCTCCGAACCGCATTTTTCCAGCAGGGAGGAAACACTGACAACACAATTCGGCAAACAAGTAAGTTAAAAGATTTTGTCACACTAGGCGCCCTGAAAGACCAATTCTTGTAGCCTCGCAGTTCAAGGAGTGGAGGCAAATCAAGGGACAAGGCTGGCATGAACAATGCCACTGTTGCTGCTTGGATGCATTTGGTGGGTTCAGAACTGCATGAAAGTTTGTCTGCGAAGCCTGTGCCTGCGCTCAAGAGATCTTTCAAGCACTTTGCACTTCGAAGCATGAGCATGGCTGTACAAGTTTTGCTTGCTTGGTAGCGGGACCAGCTCAGGGAGCATTCAGCTTTCTGGAGGGAGGGAAAGGGGTTTGCGCCAGGAACCGGAAGCCAAGCCTTCTGGGAAATGCCCATACCCAGGACTGCCAGAACGCTCGTGTAGACCAGAGGCCAACCAGTTATGCCGTTAGTGCAATTGGATAAGCTTGCATCGCTTGCGCAGGATGCGACCTTCCAAGCTGCAAGCAGTGCCCGAACAGGTGCTGCACTCGCACCTTGGTTGATCTTGTGCCAATACTGGCGACATGCAGTCGTCACGACCCGGTCTCAGTAGCAGGTTAGCGTTGTCCTGAGCATGCCGCCGATCATTGTTTTAAAGCGAGCCCACGCAACTGTATGATGCAGGCTTTGTGGTGTGGGGGTCTGCTTCAGCGTGTGCCAAGTCAAGTACTGGTCGACCAGCATTACCACTTTCTGCGATGAGTGCTTGAAGAAGTTGAACATTACTCACTGCTTTTTGGTTGCATCCTGCCTCACTCCGATACCACTTCAAGTTCCCAGTCTTCGAGGCACGACGTTATCCTGTAGCCCTGGGGTACCGGCATCGATTGTATGGAGCGTGTTTCATGCTCTTCGAGGCAACATCACGCATTGCCACATGATCGCACGAAGCCGAGGGGGGCGACCTGGCAGCATAGCTGCGGCATGTGCAGTTCACTCGAACCGGCTAAAAGCCTGATTTTAAAGCAACGGCATGCAGGCTCCACTGCTACTTCCATCCGCCTCCTCGCTCATGGGCGCGGAATGCCGAAGGTTGAGGCAGCCTCATGAAAGAGGTTGCTTCGAGTGGGGCTTTCAACCAGGTTTGTTTGCATGGAGGGTTCATCCGGGCAGCACGCCGCCATCAGTGTCTTTCGCGTCAGCTACTGTTTTGCACCTGCACCCCGCAACTGTCGGCACAGTGCTGGCTTCTTGAGCATTTTTGAGCTTCCCAGGTCTGTCCAAGCTGCTTCATGACATGGTGGTCATTCTTCTGCATGCCGTCAGTTGGCTGGCCACCATGTAAATGCCAAGACAACAACAACCCGGCCCAGCGTAGCAGGCTCGCTTCGGGTTGCTTGCGCAAGCGGCAAGCTCGTATCTGCACCGCTCCGGCTGTCCAGAGGGCAAGCATCCTGCAGAAGTAAAGGGGCTAGAGTAAGACGAAGAAGGTACGGAGCAAGCGTGCCGCCCGGTAGTATAATGTAGTATAGCATTACTGCAGGTCAGAATGTCTGTTTGGATGCACGAAGGAGACACGTAATTACTGACTCACCCAACAAATTGCCGTGACTGCTTGTTCCACTTGCCTCGTGACTGTATTTTGTGACAATGAAAGAGCGTGTGCGAGAGGGAGCAAAATGTTGTTGCATCGAACGCTTGTGCAGCCCCCCTGGATGCTGCATGTTGATCTCCTTGGCACTGTGCCAATCAGCTCTTGTGGCATGCGCTTTGCCGAGCCCTCTCTTGGACAGCTGCGAAGGCCCAAGCTCGCAGCCACGCAAAGAAGGTCTGGCAGTTTAGGCTCCAATTCTTGCACGGCCGGCATAGGTGGCAAGGTTTCACGATAGAGTCCTGCTGACGCCATGAGACAGTCCAAGGGTTCGAACCAGAGTCTCAACGACCCTATGACAGGACTCTGGATGCAGATGCATATCCCCATGTAGTTGCGTGGCTTTTTCTTGCGGCGTGAAGTACAGCTCATGATAAGACTACCAAGACTTGCCAAGCTGGAAAGCCGGCCAACTATGTATCCAAGCAAGCCTGAACTAGTTGGATTCACGCCACAGCACCCCACAACCTCGAAGTAGTCACTGTATGTGTTTTCAAAACTGATGCAGGAGCTGTGGAAAGCCTGGTGAATCTCCGGGCCGAGATCGTTGCATCCCAGACTCCTGGCAAGCGGACAGAAGAACGTCCAATCTCCGTCTGCAACAAAAGCGGGAACAATTAATTCGCCGGGAATCTTAAGGTTCCGAGTTCTAGCTATTCTAGCTCAAGGTTTAAGGTGCCCTCTCGAAGTGGCCCGGAAGTGCAAAATGCCACTCAGCTCCCTCACGCAGCCAGCGCCGAAAAGGAAGCAGATCCTTCGAAAGCTCGACACGGAGCTGGAGAAAATGAAGAAGAGCACACCACCAGCTAGGACGTCATTTCGCGAGGTGCCTGTCTCCACATGAGTTCTAAACGTTGGAGTGACATTGTAGGAGCTTGTTGAGCCTGCTGGGGATCGATGTTCATCTACGGTGCAGTGCTACTCGAAATCTGTGCATGCGACGCTGACACGAAGCTGGTATTACGTTACGCTATGCTGTACTGCCTTTTACTTTACGAATAGTATACTATGTTACATGTTATACTAACTACACTCGTGCTATATACGATCCGATACTATACACTATACCATCCCGTCCTCATCCTCTCAGACTTCACATCCTCTGCTTCGACCGCCGAAGTGACCCTTGGACCTTAGTCTGATCGAGGCGCATGAGTTTGTTCCTGGGCCGCCACAGCCGCTCTCACCTTTGACACCCACCAGAGCTTGGGGCCCTGAAGGGAGGACTGGGTTGATGAACATCGGAAAAGGTGGTTACCAAAGTCGGCTTGTTCAGACCTGCTTTATGGCTACTATTTAAGGCTATTTCCCAGGCCGGATTCGATTGTAGATGATTTTGCAGTGCGAGGCACTCAAGCAAGGAACTTAGGAAAAAGAACTTGCATGTGCCCACCGTGGTGCAGGACAGAAACGATGTCCACGATGATGTCAAAGCCGAACCTTCCCGGGGCGCTGGACAGTGAGGACGATGCCCCAGCCGATCCACGGACAACGCTCTCCCAATTATGGCCTCGTGGCAGACAGGGATTCTGGTCGCATCGGAAAAGGCTTGCGTCTGCATTTGGTTGTCAAGACTACTGCAGTCAGGGTCCCCGTCCAGAAACTGGGTTGCTGGACTCCTTGTTTTGGCACTTGTTGGTTCTCTACTCTCCGGAGCTAGGGTGTCTCGTGCAGTTGCAGTTTTCTTACCAGGCTGTTTGTACCTTGGGCCGAGATTGCTGATGATGCTTAAACGGTCGTCGTTTCAACGATCTCCGATATCAGAAGGTTTGTCCTAGATGCGACGCAGCTTCCCTTGCGTCAGGCATCTTGGGACTTGGAACTCCCTAAAGGAGCAATATGAACGTCTCTATGTCTTGGTTTTGGTTGGGACTCTTGGCTTCGGGATCCTTTGAGGGATCCTGTGCTGAAGCCCTGACTTATAAATGCTGCAAGCTATGTCTTGAGCAGATTTCTCGGCTGAAGAAGGCTCCCCCTATTCTCTGATCTAGTGTGCCAGGGTGGCGACAGGAATGGGACATGCGGTATGCAGGCACCGCAACGACTAGGTTGGGGTGGCTTTACGAGTTTATACGACAACTTGTAAACAGAAGCTCCTGATGACCGCATGTCCGAGTGCAAGGTCTGTTGCCGAGCAACGCAAGAAGCGAATGCCTTGGATCAATAAGCAGAACCTTGGACTTGCCGAAGTGGGTTCGACTGTCCTTGTGTGTTGTGCTGGAGAGCTTTTGGGGATTCTGGTTGACAAGACCGAAGAGCTGGGGAGAAGACTCTGCCACCTCACACTTTGAGGCTGCAGTTTGAAGTCGTCCTTGCTCCGCCTGCCTTGCTGTAGTGGGCAGGGCATAATCGATGATGTTGCGCTTACGAACACGAGATACCTTGAAGTTCGGGTCTCCATGCTCTCAGGCTCCTCAAAGATCGCGGGTTCGTTGGAGCCCAAAATGTGCCGCTTCTTGCTGTTTGCACCGATGCCTTTTTTGAGGAAAGCAGCTGGCACTGGCGCCACTGGCATTGAAAAGCACATGACACAAAAAGAGCTGGACGAGGAGCAGGTGCATGGTACAGGCCACTGGTGGAAGTTACCACATCGGTGTGTTTGGTGTGTATGGTTTCATCAGATTGAGCTTGTGGCTACAAGAGACAGGGGCTCTGTTAGAACCTTCGACCGAACAAAACCGACTAACTAGCTGATTTCACCGAGTTGTTGAAGAAGCCGCCAACAGGCAGCCAGCCCATTGCTCTTGAAGAGGAAGACAAGTGCCTGGGCATGGATTGAAAGTTGTGCCGGCTCAGTCTGTCTTGGCCACATCATGTGAGAAAGAAGGTCGGGAGGGGGCATGCTTTGGAAGTGCGAAAGCCAGTGCAGTCAGTTAAGAAACATGCTTGATGAAAGCTGAGGCGTGTATTCTCACAGCTCAACTCGGAGTACGCGGTAGAGCAGTTGAGGACGAAGGGAGTCAAACCGTAGATCGAAGAGCCGGTTTGTGCAGTTTTGTGAGAATGCTACGTCGGCCAAGAACCCTGTCGACCAGGAAAAATGCTGTCGCGCAGTTCCGGGCCCAATCCAGGCTTCCCCAGGAAAGCTGTTGGACGAAGATCGTCTCATGGCGCACTTATTGGGCATTGAGAAGGCTGCATGGTCACCGTGTCTTGTTGAATGATTCCCTGAGTCAGCAGCGAGCACCGTTTGTAGTCTGTCGGGTCAGCCGAAGAGGTCCTGTAGCATCCACCATTGAGCCAGGGTGCAGCCTTAAGAATCTGGGGCCTCTCCTTGCAGGGCCAATGCACCCTTTGCCCCGAAGGCCTTCCCGATAGCAAGGTAGAACCCCTTGGCCCCTGTGGCCCCCCCCCCCCCTGAGCTTCCGGCAAGGTGAATAGTCCGTACTTTGAGCGGGTCGGCCTTGCGAGCCTTCGCTGAGCTTGGGGGAGAGGGGGGGGGCACTTGCAGCTGGTTGATCTCACTTTCTACCTGGCATCTGTTGCGGATGTCGGTAAGCATGAAATTCGAGTTGTGGGCCTCAGCTGACCGAGGATGATCTACTTGAACGCGATCTGGATTGCCGTGGACATTCAGTACAACAAAGCCCCTACAGTGCTGGAGGCGGTTCCGAAGTGCTAGCGACCACAGACTCAACTTAGGACGTAGGCATGACCGGGACCATCGTACACCAAACATCGAGCTATAGAAGTCTTGCACAGGCAGAGGCAGGCTTCATCGCTGCAGAGGCCAAGCGGCCAAGCCAAGACTTTCCAGAGCGTTGCAGAGCTCGGGGCGCTTTCAGGGCTTCACAGGGGTTGGGCGGAACAAGGCCGAGCACCTCTGTGATACAAGGGTGGCCTTGCAAGGCCTTGTTAACCGTTACCTGACCGTATCGATTTTTTCACCGAAGGTCTGATGAGGCATTTCAAAACGCTTCGTCTTGGCAGGTCTTCTTCCTGATTTATTTCTCGGCAGAATTGCTCTTCCGGTACATGTCCTATCCCACCACACGGCAGGCCTTCAAGGCCCGTGTTTATTCAGTTGGAAAATATGTCTAGCAAAGAAGTGTGCAGCAGAATTGCATAAGCCCGTCTGGTTCGAGGACCCATGGTTTTGGTTTGATTTGCTGCTGGTGGTCATCATGGTCGTAGAGACATGGCTTATTCCCATCTTTGACTTGATCATCACGGGCCTCGCAGATGCTGGCAACGGCATGGGGAGAAGTGCCTCCGCTTTTCGCACCGTGAGAGTGCTCCGTGTTCTTCGCACTGCACGAATCATCCGGGTTGCCCGCTACATGCCCGAGCTCATGATCTTAATCAAGGGGTTGATGGTTGCAGCTCGTTCCGTCTTCTTCACCTTGGTGCTGCTGCTCCTTGTGACGTATGTGTTCAGCATAGCAATCACGCAGCTGGCAGCAGGCACCGGGACCACAATGGAGGCAGAACAGTTTCCTAATGCGCTGGTCACAGTTTTGAACTTGATCATCGTGAGCACGATGCCGGATCAGAAAGACTACTACGAAATGGTTCGAGATGAAGGCTGGGAAACCTGCACAGTGAAAGATCCTAAGCATGTTGCTGCTGCTCACCACTTCCACGAATGCTGTCAAACATTTTCGATAGAAGCTTCAGTGCCACGAGTCATGAAGCTGTGGCTTTGTGTTTGATTGCTAACGCATCATCCTTCTTTCCGAGTTGTGGACGTGCAGGAGACTGGTTCATGGCTCTGCTCTTCCTCGTCTTCGTCATGTTCAGCTCACTCATCGTCATGAACATGTTGGCGCTCTTTCAGCAAGTTTTGCCGAACTCAGCGGCGTGCTTTCAGGCCGTCAGGTGTTTTGTTAATGCTAACTCTCTTCTCGCGCCCAAGACAACGATGGCACAAGCAGCCCCAACCTCTGAGGCCCTGTAGGCTCCCACTGCGAGCTCAGACCTCCATATTGTGCCATATTGCGCCTGTTTCGTCCCCGCCCGTCCAAGCGTCCAAGCTCAGGTCGGCGTGTTAGTTGAAGCCGTCCAAACCGTGGCGACGGTGGAGCACGAGCAGAGCCTCTGCCAGATACTGGTAGCCTGCTGGCGGGTCACGACATGCTCGTCAAAGCGTTGACAGACTTGGTTGGAGTACCTGGCATGACTGGTCGTCGAAATTTAGATAGGGATGCCCAAGCAACATAAATTGCGATCTTGCCCTTCTCATGATACTTGTAGTGGGCTGCCAGCGCCAGCGATCGCAAAGTCAGAAGCAGTGCAGCCACATAATCCTTTTGGAACACAGCGGCGTGTGCACTACCGAAAGGGCTCGATTTGGAAGTTGTTACAGTCTTGACTGCTCAAGCTAGCATGGCAGAGGTGCGTGCTACCAGTAAGGATTCACATCGACTTCGCCAAACGCGTTTTGTGGGAGATGCTGGACAGCGGGGGTGCGGATGAAGATGGAGACAACCTCATCTCAGAGCAGGACCTTGCCACACATAATTTTTGGCATAGCAGGGAATCAGTTTCGAAGTCTGCAGGCCAGGTCAGAGTCCAAATTGGCAGGAGTTCTTGAAACTTCTCGAGACGCCAGAGGCTGCGAGACTTGGACCGCATTGTTCAATGCCGTGCTCCAGAAGTCGTGTCGTGCTGAAATCTCGGGCTGTAGATGGCCGGGGTTGGGTGTTCAAAGGGCTTCGACCATGCTTTGCTGCCTCCCTTTTGCTGCCAATGCCGATGTGATAAGCTCGTGTCGAAGCAGTACTGGAAGCCGAGGATGCATATCTTTGGGGCATGCAGAGTTCTGTTTGAATTCCGATTGAAGGGCTTGGGATTCCGACATCGTATCCATGTAGAACAGTTGCGTCCTCGCCCAACACCTCCAATGTCCCGGCAGTCCGGTTCGGTCCCGAAGGAAAGCCTTGAATCGGCTTGGCGTGGACAATGTCGCCGCTGTTGAATACGGAAGCCTTCTCTTTGAGGACGGGCATGTGAGCAAAGAGTAGGGAGCGCTCTAGCCTGGCGCCCTTTGCAACGATCCCTTTCCTAGGCCGCTCATTTACTTTTGTTCGAAGTTGTTGCTTGGTTTGGGTTGAATGTGGCACGTCGCCGGAACAGAGCGCTGCCGTGTAAAGTCAGGATGGGCAGCCTCTGACTTTTGGCGAGTTCTTGGAGGGCATGCTCCTGCTACGTGGGTCGAACCAAACCACAGTCAAGGACGTCCGTGCTGTGTTCAGTGCTTCAGACATGCACAACTCCCACAAGAAAAGGGCAGCAAGCACACCTTATCTAGCCAGGAAACGCGCTTTGCTGGGGGCATAACAGGACATTGTCAATCTGCGCAAGTACGCCTCGGATGAGTTCTCCCATCTTCATGTGGTGTTGGCCGAGCTTTGCAAGGTCCTCGCAGGCAAGGTGCATTAGGCCCTTGCATTTCCAGTGCTCTGCTCTGACTCTGAAGCAAATCTCCTTAGACACCGCAGATATTGCAGGATGTATTTCAGATTACAGACGAACCGTTGTGTTCCCGACACATCCCGACACCAACTGCGCGTGTCATCACATCACCAACACAGACCAAAGCAGCGAAACAAGCAGAGATTAGCAATCAGCAGTCATTGGCCAACGCAATTCTTCCGTGCAAGAGCGGCTTGCGAAGACGTTGCTCCACACTGGACAGTCCTTCCACGAATCTGCGGGAAGGCTTTGTTCTTGTTGGTAAGTTTGGCCGAAGCGATCTATCCTGGACAGGTCAGCAATCTGCACCTCTCCAAGCCACGGCGAAGCTTCTCCAGGAGAAGATCGATGCATACGAGAAGGTCTTCAAGTCAGGGAGGTTGATCCAAGTTCGATGAGGATTTCAGCTTTGCAGGGCCTCGCATAGCGACAGTCGCTAGCAGCTGCAGCCACCTGTTGCCGACTGCGACAACCCTAGCCGTGAAAGTGCGTGTAAGCAGATCACAGGTCGGGTCGATTCATGCCGATGAAGTGTGAGTGCTTTTTTGCGCCCCGCCAACATGGATCAGTGTTGTGGTATGGCATGTCAGCATGTCTTTAAGGCCTAGCTTTGAGTTTGAGTGTCTCCCGACAAGACCAGAGCCACGAAAACCTGCGTGTAACTTGCGCTAAACCCGTCCCTCACGAAGCATTCTCTGAGCTATGACCACTGATATGTGCGTCAATGCAATGAGCAGTGCTGCTGAAGTGTCGGCCTTTGATACGGCAATGATGGGTTGGAATGCCTGCTGCCGGCACTAGATGCAAGAACAGTGATTGTTGGCCAAGCGGATATGAGGAACGAACCTGTGTGGTATGACCATGGGCATCGCAGCCGGCGCTGGCTTGCATGGGGAGTAGCAGTGCTTGTCCAAGACAGCACGAAGCAACCACGACTGCTTGATGGTGCAGTTTCGCACTTTCCGCATCTCGTTTGTGCCTGAAGCAGGGTTGCCATAGCTACCACAGCAGGTACTGCACGCGACCATAGCACATGTAACATAATTTCAACAAAGCCAGAAGGCACGTCCTTTAAGCCTCGGACTTGAGTCTTGGGGTCCTCGTAGTGGCCGATGACAAGACCGGAACTGCCGTGTGGCAACAGCAGGAACCCTTGCTCAGATGCGTGTCCCTGCTTCAGCAAATAGAACTGGTTTTTTCAGGAGCTCTGGGCAAGTAAGCAGAAGACTAGACTCTAGACAGCGAAGCCAAAAGACTTTCGCCAAAGTCTTTAAGATGTGCGTGTTCACAGGTGCAAATTACGTAAGCATGCATTCCTACATCTGACTGTTGCAGAAGATGCATGCGAATATTTTTCGAGGAAGCCATGCCTGCATGTGGTGCTTGTGTGCGCTGAGAGAATTCCGCAGCTTGTGTCAGGGCAGTGTTCGGAGATACTGGAACAGACTACGACAGGCACTGAAGCACTGCAGAGAATTCACCTTCGCTCTTGCCCAGACCTGTCTCACCAGCACCGACAGCTTCATAAAGGATGCACTGAGTGTGCCCGGACTTGAGCACAATTGAAGCACTGCTCAACCTCCACCACCTGCAAGGGTGAGGCCCTGTTCCTCCTGCTGTCGGACGTAGAACTGGATTTTCGCGCAGTCCTGTCTTCAAGAGACAAGACGGCATGCCGCAGAATCTGACTTTGCATCTTTAGCAGAGCCGGAGCTGATATGAGAGATATCATAGTCAAGCAAACATGGATTTATCAGCCATGATCCACAAATGTAATCTGATCTTGAATACATACGATATCTAGTTTTTTAATACTATCATCACATCTATAATGAGGCCGTCAAAGGTTCATGAATATGAATATGACTTTTGAAATAATAGTTTAAGAAACTCCAGAATCAACTCAACCATAATCATATAGTATAAACAGATCGATACATTTATCTGAGGATATAAGAATATGTATGTGTATGTGTATATATATATATATGTATGTTCGAATTGAGATTTCTTAGCTAAGAAGATTACAAGTTTTCGGGAAATCCATGCTTTAACAAAATTGAAATGAGATTTACTTCAACCATAGATTTCGATTTATGTCGATAGCTTTTCGGTAAGAATGCTAGATATATATATATATATACATATAATATCATCTTATCAGATGTTGTGAGGTTTAAATAATCAATGATGTTTATACGATGATAGTTAAACTAACTTTTTGGAATATTGGTATAATTTAGTTTCAGGAGTCATTTACTTATATACAATATGCTAAAGGATTGTAATATCATGAACGTGAGTATGTTTACTCTAAAAAACACTGCGCTCTTCCTCCGGTTTCGGATTTGCGCACGAGGCTGCCGGTGCGAAACCACGAAAATCTTGGGATGTTGGGATCGTTGGTATGCCTGCGGGTGTCTGCCTTTAAATTAAAGTCGAGTCCTTAGTACGAAACCTAGAAATTCCTGGAATCTTGAGATTTTTGTATTGGACGCGCTGTGTGGTACTAAGAATGGCGATTCCGAGGTTTCGTGCCGCACGGGAAAGCATCACGACATTTTCGGTACATATTGTTTGTATGTTAGCTCTGACTTCATTACGCCGCTTCGACAAACATGGGCATGCCACGCATGCCGTGTGCAATGTACTCTAGCATGGTAAGACCCTGGTAAGGTAACTTGAGGACTCACTGTCGCACGACCAGACATCGCAGCAACAGACCGGAACGTGGAAACCCAAGTTGTGGGGAGTGGCGGGCGAGGGCGTGTGTCTCGTGGGGAGTGTTGCGAAGTGGCGGGCGAGGGCGTGAGTGTCGCGGGGAGTGTCGCGGAGTGGCAGGCAAGGCCGTGTGGAGCGCTAGGCAAGAGCGGGTCGGAGGGGAGTGTCATGCAGTAGGGTGAGGGCATGTGTGTCGTTGCCGGGGGGGCGATTCGAGGCGAGCGTCGCACAGTGAAGGGCGAGGGCGTGCGGAGGGGGTGTCACGGACGAGGGGAGCGGTGGGCGAGCGTGTATTTACGGGGAATTTCGTGGAGTGAGGGTGAGGGCGAGGAGTGTTGCGGAGGCGGGCGAGGTTGGTAGGTGGGCGTGCGTGTGTTGTCGGAATTCGCTGGGAATGGGGTTGGTCGTGGAGTGGCGGATAGGGCGTGAGGGAAGTGCAGCGGTATAGACGAGGTCGTGGGGAGTGCGGCATGATGGGCGAGGCGGGTAGGTCGTAGGGAGTGGCGGGTGAGGGCAGGTCGAGGGGTGTGAAGGATTGGGTGAGGGCGGGTCGGTGGGCGAATCGAGGGGACTGTTTCGGAAAGATGGGGTGGGTATATGTGGGTGGTTGGGGGGGGTCGCAGAGTGCGGGAGATATTGTATCGCGAAAACCGTGGATTGTTAGGGTGAATAGATATGAGGAGTGGTGAGGGTATTTAAGTAAGAGTGAATGGGTATAGGCGGTTCGAATGGAGCGTAACGAATATTTATTATGAGATTGCGTATCTTGTGGAATGGTAGGGGAGGAAGAAGGGCAAGAATTGCGTGGAATGATGGGATAAGGTTGGTTGGAAAGAAGAAGAAAATGAGAGAATTAATAAGAGAAGACAAATAACGATAAATATTCTCGAATCTTTCTTTTATAGAAGATATTCCCTGAATTTTGGAGAATAATCGATGGGAATATCTGGGAATATATTTATATATATATATTTTTTTAATGATTTTTTTATTCTAGGTATATATATTTTCTAAATTATCGATTTGGAATATAATGAATTATATAAAATCTTTTAATATAATAAAAATGGATTTGTTTCTTGCTTAATATTAAAAAATGAATTTAGAAATCGTGAATTTCTATAGATATTTATTAGTCTTCTCGGATATAAGAAACTTAATTGATTCTTATATCGTTCTTTCCGATATATTTATATAGAATTTATTTGGGATCTTTTGAAGCGACTCGATAATAAATCACTTCGATTATGAAGATTATAAATCCGACAAATCTTCAAGAGTCGTAATAATAAAAATTATGGAATTGCCTCGATCCGATTTCTAAATAAATTAGTGATCTATCTTGTATGATCAAAATGAAATATCGTTAATTTTCACTTAGATTGATTTTTCTGAATTATATCTCGATAATACTTCACTTCTAATCTATTAGTAGAGCTATTATTGACGCGCGTACGAGGTCAATATTAGGAGTGATAAGTGTCGCAAGCTTCGGAAAAGGAGAGCGAGATTGGTCGATTACAACGGTTTTGGTCGAAATTCCGCAGTGTCTCAACAATAAAGAATTGTTCGAAGGCTTCTAGCGATGCTATAAAGATTTTGCTATCAGCATTGCCTATATTATCTTCGAAATAATTTTACATGGCTTGAGAATGTTCCCAACCTCGTAAATCTGGATTTGTCTGCCAGTACGACGACCTACTGGATATCCGGAAGTCTGGAAATATAATCAAATAATAATATAATTCCAGACGATCGGCGGATTTCGGCCGATTTGAAGGATATTTTCTGTCGAATATTTCTCAAGAAAGAAATTTTAATTTGGTCATCATTTCTTTCATTATTATTGAGCCATTAGTGATATCATTATATCTTTAACTTATTCTTTGAATTATTTAGATTATAACTAAAAAGATGATATTAGCCAGAATCCGAATAATTCTTAAATATTTCATTTATGATAATCTTCGCATTAAAGATATTATATAAATTAGATTTGATCATATTATGAATTAAATAGAAGAATATTCTAATAATTTATTTATTTTCTCTAATATCTTCTACTAAATTTATTATTTCTACGATTATTAAACAAAAATTCAAAATAAGAGATTATTTTTATTTGTAATTAAAACAAATATTATCTGAAATATATATATATATATTTATATTTATATCTATATTTATTTAATTATCGATAAAA